>VZSR01000170.1:676421-698977 GCA_013398615.1 Brachypodius melanocephalos
CCTATCCCCATACCTCTGCCTGAAAGCCCCTTTAATTTTCTAGATCATAATGATTTCAAGGGAAGGGATTTGAATTCTCCAGATACCTGTCTTTCAAACCAAGACACCAGGTTATACAATAAGGAGTTCAGTCAGTGTGATGTTTCTGTTGTTTTTATTTTGGTCTTCTATTGAAATTCTAGAATGATTCTTTGAGGCCATGGTAGGACTGTCAGCATTCTACTGTTCTGAATATTAGATGAAATTCAGATCAAGCACAACCCACTTTAGTTTAAATTCACACTGCTAATTCAAATATATTAAAACATCTTCAATGGTTTTACTCTTTACTGGAAAGACTCAGCTTTGCTCAAGTATCCCCTGCTTTTATATGACTCTAGGTTTGTGGTACATCAGGTAGCACCCATTGTATCAGCCAACATAAAGCCTCTAGAGAGGCAGAGAGCTAACATAAACCCCTTATTGCCTGATCGGGCTACTTTGGCAAAGTGTTTTTCAGTCCCAGAACTGCTGGGTAGTCTATCACATGCCAGTTCAGCATTCAGGATCAGAATCAGTGCCCAAGTTACAACTCTGCATTAAGAAAAGCAATCACACACCAGCACTCAGATAGTTGCATCTTGGCATTCCTGGAGGCAGCAACCAAACCCAATCCTTCTATCACTGACAATGGCCCGCACTACAGAAGCCACATCCTGCTGGCATTCAATTCCCTGAGTGCTTCCTTCTTCTGGTATTGCATTGGTAATCTCAAGAGACAGTTCATGTGAGAAATTATTCAAGAGCAATATTTTTGAAAGGTTGTGACTTATCTGAGGTGCAGAGAGCATGAGTTACTCAGCTGAAAACACTGTAAATCTGTGTATCAGATCTGACATACTAACTCCTATTTGTTAAGTGCTCTTGCTCTCAGCTTATTTACATCAATTAATTCACTAGTGAAATGTGGCTGTTCAAAGTGATAAGGCAGCCATTCCAAACACTCTTTTGTCTCAACTATAATTTAACAGTGTTTGTAAAAGCTGAGGCAAAGAAACCAGAGTGAAACTGCAGGAAGTTGAGACTGTTTTTAACCTAGTAGTGGGCTCCTATTTTAGTGCATTCTACTCCTCCAGAGTTAGATTATTGGAGTTGAAATTCAATGTGTTATTTAACAGATGACACTTCCTACTACTTTAAATATGCTGAGTGGTTGCATCAGCCAATTTTTATAGTCATCTCATTGCCCATTCCTCAGTGGTCTCTTTTCACTCACCAGTAAATAAAACAAGAATTGAGGAAACAGTCTGCTCAAGCTGCCATAGTTAAGAAAGAAATAACATAAATATGTCCAAGGTAAAGTCCAGAAACTTGAAGTCCTCTACCTGCCAAACCATAGAATTTCCTATCCAGTTGAAGGTATGTGAACTACTTTTTAAACCACTTTGCTTTGTTTCTGTGATCTATTACCTGTCTGAACTGTGCATCTCTTCACTGATTTCTGAAAAATTAGATCTTTTTAAATGAGCTGTTTCTGAACAATGTGACAGCACACAGTCAGTATGAAACAATATGGGAACAGTGTCATTATTTTTCTATCCATATTAGAAGATAAGCATCCACCCTTCTCAATTCTACTTCCCGTTTTGGGAAATCAGCACTTCCTTCTGAGATTTTCTTTGCATTTTACCTTCAATCAGCATGATAGGACTCTTCACCCTTTGTGCTTTTGCAGCTGTCTGGGCTAGCAAGGCAATGCCTGCCTAATCTGGAGCTGTAGAGTCAGCCTGCCCAGTGCCATGTGGTTTCCAGGCATTCACTTATTTAACATTACAGATGTTTCTGAAGAGCATGTGAAAACATACAGAAATATATTCAAAATGACACCTCTCTCTATCAGGAGAAGTTACCACCTTGGGCTTTAACTTGTCTCAGCAACTAATTCTCAATGTGAGGGCTCTTTCACCTCTGTGGTGAACCCTGCTGCAAGTGTCAAATTGTCACTTGCTGCTCTTCATCTGTAAGAAATTTCCATTCCCTCCTGTCTCCTTGTACAAAGCACTGCAAATCAGAGCAATGGAAGAATAAGTCAAGATAACTTGTGCGGAATAGCATTTGGGCAGCCCATGAAATGAAGATGATCATCAATATTACATGAGACAGATGAAAATTTGCCTGAGGTACCAGGGTGCTCCAGAGCATTTGTATAATGCAGGTGGTTACTATACGAACAGAACAGCTTGGTAAGTATATGAGGAAGAATACCAGAACAAATTAATGTAAGTAAATCAGTCATCTTTTATTCTGTAGGACTTTTAGTGATGAGGCCCTCCAAAACAGAATTGACTCTCTCTGAATTTGCTCAAGGGTAATCAAGTACATATAGAAAGATCTTAAGATAAAATTATTTCGATAATTTTATTTCCCTATTCCATATTTTTTCAAGTTTAGCATCCAATACAAATCAGATAGGTCATCCAATTGAAAAAAAAAATAAAGAACATTTGCCTTCTATTCACATGAAGTGATGGAGAATCTAAGAAAAAAAATGACCCTTCTGAAATAATACATTGCCTAAAATTTGTTTTTGAAAAACAACTTGAGACTGATACTCTTAATGAAATGGCTACAAATCCTCAGTAGTTTAACTTCATATTTTCATATCCATAAGTGAAAAGGGAAGACAGAAGAATGGCTGCCACCGTGATTCAGCAACAGTTTTCAGTCTTCCTTCTCCCCTTATTCCATGAAGGGACCAAGTTGCAGAAAATCATGCCTATGGTCTTCCGCGCAGCTTTTCGCTAACAATACAGAGTTCAGACAGGCTGACTACACAGATTGCAGCAAAAATGCACGCAGTTAAACATCCCAATATCAGCTGGGGAGAAGGCAGAAGGAGAACATGCTGAACCATGGCTTGTCTC
Source organism: Brachypodius melanocephalos (assembly GCA_013398615.1). Taxonomy (NCBI): domain Eukaryota; kingdom Metazoa; phylum Chordata; class Aves; order Passeriformes; family Pycnonotidae; genus Brachypodius; species Brachypodius melanocephalos. The sequence continues at coordinate 679,325 of VZSR01000170.1, forward strand.
TTTTACACTGTTTGCCACTCACAGGCTAACAACAGAAAGGGAGAAGCAGCATGCTTGCACGCGATCAAGAAAACCTGGGGGCTGAACAACAAAGCTGGAAGCCAGCTGTGCTCTTTTGCTTTCCCATGCCCATAATTAGGCCATTTCATTGTTTCTCCTTTTCTTGCTGCCAAACGTCACTTGGAAAAGAAATGTCAGCCCACAAATTCAGTCACTTGGCATGGCTTGAGGAGAAGACATTTTATCAGGCCCACAACCCTATGTACGGAGCGTCACACACAGAGAGCAAGTTTCCCCTTCATACCTGCTCCCCTCTAGTTCTTTGTCTTATGCATTTCACTGAAAAGTCTCTGATTCTCTACTGAGAATCTCTGATTCTCTACTCTGATTCTCTATGCCAATTCTAGCTTGACCATGCCCACAGCTGGACCTGGGACCTCTCAACCAGATACATCTGATGCTTGGCTCCACAGAGAAGTTATGACTTGGTAGATGCCTCATAATAATGTCTTCAATTAAGTCCTGAGAGAAAGCATTTTTCTCTGACTAGTTTCAAGGTTGTTTCCTAAGTCCTATAACCCCCCACGTGCCACACAACCTGATGTGGTGTCTAGTTTCTCCAGGCAGGAGAAGTCAGTCCTATTTCTGCTGTCTTTTTGCCCACTCAGAGTTCCATGTCTATAGAGTTTGACCTAATTATCCCTCAGCTACTTCACAATTTGCATTTTAATTTGAATAAATCTGTGCAGTGTATTTATTTACTTTTTACTCTTTCCTGCAGTGGAGATGTTGTTGTGACAGAGCACACCAGTAAATCACACCCAGTATGTCAGGCTCCTTTAATTCCAAAGAGATTCCTTAGTCTTTGCTGCCTATTGCCATTTTGCATGTAATTTAAAAACAGCAGGCAGCAATTGAACTCTCAGATCTCATTAATACGTATAAGTCCTTCCAACAAAAAAAAGCAGACTAGAGACTATTTCTTCAAGGTGATGGCCAAATGTGCCAACGTTGCCTTTGATTTATACTGCCACTGATGCTTTTCAATCACATCGCTTCTCTTTATTTGCATGCCGTACTTGTTCTGCTTTATATAATGTCTAGAACATATAAGAACACTATGACAATCTAGCAGCAGCCTTTCATGCTATGCAAGTTTATTTTTTAATTCTGTTTTACGCCTGCCTTCAATAATTAACAGCTTCATAAATTACACCAATGAAGTACAACCTACACTGAAAGCATACTGAAAGTTTCAATGTACCACTCATCTTTGTAGCTAATTAAGCCTTTTTGTACTGAGACAAGTAGTCATGAAATACATTAAGCAGTGTTAGGTCAACAACTCTTTAGCTAAGAACTCAATTTAAAAAAGAAAAAAGGGGGACTGTACTAGAGTAATGTCCATGTTTTAAGAAAAGTCTCAGCTTAACTCTCCAACTGCTTACCTCTCCTTGCCAGATTGGGTTAACGGTGTTACACATGATCTTAGATCTTTTCTCCTGTCCATGATGAGGAAGGGCTGGGAAGATGCTGTGTTTTCCAGGCTGGATGGAAATCTTCAGATAAGGATCTGGATTGAAGAACATCCCTTTCTTCAGACCAAAAGCCTGGAAATCTGAAAGAAGGTAAAGAACCTGATTGTTTTTCACATTCCAGGGATCTCTTTGGGATGCTAGGAACAGTACATAGGGAACTGGTAATGAACTCAAATAATATGGCAAGAATGTGAAAAAACTCACTATGTTTTTGTGAGGCAATGTAATGCCAAACCACAATGATCTTGTGATTTAGGATTTACAAATTGTTACATAACAAAACTGCAAATTTACAGCCTGATTGTGCAGCCTGATTTGGCTTCTAAATCAATATTAATGCAACTTCAAGTGATAAACTGATTTTTCTAATAAGCTGAGTCCTTGCTCAGCCTGGCTGTAGTGGAAGGACTACTCCGAAAAAGAGATCCCATCATTTCATGTCAAAGTCATGGTATTTGGTACCCAATGGATGTCATTTTTCCTAGGCATCAATTTTACCACTGTACAGATCTTAGCTTTTAAATCACTTTCTTCTACATGAGAAGTAATTTTACAATTTTCCCCACTTTAAATAATTTTCTTCTCTGCATGGGTTAACTTCACCTTAGGAAAACTTGTCTGTGATGTCCAAATTTTAAGCAGGGCTTTACAGCTGCAGAACTCTCATGGAGCATAATGTGTTTTGCACACACAAAAAATGCCCAGGCACTTATTTGAAAATTTTCCCATAACAGTCTGAAGAAAGACACAATGCCCATTATGATCTGTCTGACTGAAGCTGATGAAATGCAAACTAATCTGTTGGTATATCATTAATTTTGACTCAACAGACACAGACTGACCCCTCCGATCTCTTTTTCAGATGCATTTCTAAGCTTTCTTTGGAACATATAAGCACTTATTCCTATTAGCAAATTTAGTAGCTAATTTATTTTCCACCACTCTTTGCATGGAGATTCTCCACTGTTTAAAGCTTTATTTCACATTGGGCTATAAGCACTGTACTGCATTCTGCCTATTTTCTTTTGCTGTATTGGAGAGATAAAAAAGTATTAGACAAAATGGTTTCTAAAACTGCATAGATGCATACCTAAACATTCAATTTAAACACATAATTTTTCTTTTGGCAGTTTTTGAAAACATTAATTTTCACAGCCTTCTAATTCCCTTCTGATTAAAAACCCAATTATTCCGGCAGATTGTGGGAGACCATGAAAAACCCTCAAGGCAAATATTTTGGATGACTCTGAAAATCATACACATTGCACACCATCATCAGTATTTTTTCCAGAAAATAGCTATATCAAACGCAGTTGTGTGTTGCTTTCATAACATATGGCAATAGCCAACACAATAAAAAGCATGTTGAAAAGAATTGCTTTTCTTTCCATTGGTTTTAATCATCTATTCCACTACAAAATTTATGTTGCAGATATTCAAAAGCTGTTGGACAGATGGTCCTGAAACAGACTGTATTTTAAGAATCTCATTCTTGAGACATTCTCTAACAACAAACAAATTAAAAAAAAAAAAAAGAGGATGTAACTACTAAGAACTTACTTGAAAGAACATTGCTGATATGTACTGCCACAGTCCTAGCAATGCTATCACACAAAGAAATTATCTGCTTCAAAAAGATAACACTGATTTCCCCCCCCCCCGCTTTTTTGTTTTCTGAGTGCACAATCTCTGTAACCAGCATGTATCTCATCTACCAGCCCTGCTGAAATCCTACATGGCAAACTTTTGCTTTGGAAGTTGTACTGTTAGAAATACATTCAAGAAATAGAAACCAAGATTGCAAAAGGAGTATGAATGACAAGGGCCAGCAGTGTATTAGTTCAGGCTGCTAACATATGAAAGGAGAGAAAGACCTCTGGGATCTTATCTACTTTCTCTCTGATACTTCCTCAAAAGAGTCTGAAATTAAAATATTCATTGCTGTATATGTTTCTGATTTTTTTTGCCTTCAAAGAGAGACCACACTATCTTCGGGTACCACTGAGTAAAAAAGTAGTCTACTGACAGAAAACACCTAGCACTCAATTATGTATACTTATATATCATGCATCATAAAGAAAATACATTTAGGATGACCTACCAGCCTCTTTCCAGCTATGGGAATTAGAGCACAGCTTTGAAGATGAAGGTACTCAGTTAATAGTCTCATTTTTGTATTAATTTTGTATTTTGTATGAGGAAAAAAAAGTAATTTAACTAAGCATGTGGCATGAAATTTTGTGCGTTTTTCTTGCTTAAATTGCACAATACAGCAATTTAAAAAAAAATCAGTTAAAAATTTTAATTTTATTTTTCAAAGTATGAATAAGGCTAGCAGAAATAGCTTTCCCAAGGACAAATATCTCAATTATGTATCTCACCATAAATTCTCATCACTGTGAGAAATAGAGCATCAAAACTGAAAAAGCTCTTAATAAAGCTACATGGATATCTGCAGATAAGCAGAATTTAATTTCATTTGAAGCAAAGCCTATCTGTAAATCCTGTAACTACTTGGTGTAACTTGCTGTTGTAACTCTTACCACTCCAGTAAAACTTCCCAACAGAAGAAACACAGGCATTCTGCCTTCCCAAATGCAAATATTTTTTCTCTATCATCTTCAGAAAAAAGGTTCAGAAGATGCTAAACTTTTAAGTGAAGATTTGAAGGTAGCCAAATGTAAACCTTTGGTTGAATGAATGAATTCCAGAAGGCTGGGACATACCCTGCTGTACGCTGTAATTTTAGAGTGCATTTCTGGGAGGCATATGAGGAAATGCTACAAAGATAACTCATCTATGGTTTGCAAAGGTGTTTTTTCATCCAGTCTCTTCAAAAAAAGTTATTGATATACCATATGTCAGTTTCTCATTTAGTCATAAATCACACTTTAGTGTGAAAGAGGTTATATACATCTAACAGTTTAATAATGTCAGGCCATCTCTCATGACAGATGACAGAAGGAAGAAATCCAGGTAAAGACAAAGTAATCACAGCCTTTCACTGCTTCAGACTTGAACTACTTGTAAGTACATGCATGCCTTGTACTAACTGCTGCCTGCTGCTGTCCCCAAGTGACATATGAATTTGTACCAATTCCAGAACTTTCCTTCCATATATGCTGATCTCCAGGTGCCTGTTTGAGACCTAGGGAAGCTTTACACTGGGTCACTTGTATGCATGTACCCTCTGTCCCATAGGTATGCTGTAGACTTCCCTGTCTGCTTTATAAAGGATCCTTTAGCAAATCTATTTGCCGTGCAGCATCACAAACTTTGGGGCACTGGTGACTGGAGAGTGATGGAGACTATTTTTGTGGTGAACCAGTGTATTTATTGGAGCCAGGTGGGGATGTCAATTCCAACAACACTGCTAGAACACATCTGTGTTTTACAATGTTTGATTTTGCCTCAGTACAAGTCATTAAACTTTCAAAAGCTCAGGGAAGAGTCACGTTTTGTTATGCTCAGCAAGGAGATTCTCTGACAGATGATGAGCAAAACTACCATAAAGATGTTACTCCAATTCCCTGCAGACATAGCAAGGTATTCAATCAGACCCATGCTCCATATAGGAGCATGACAGAAAAGGATGGAGAATCAGATAGAGAACCAGACTCTGGAGCAGTCTGTTTTCTAAATTAATCACATTTAGTTTGGTCATCAATATGTCAGGAATAAGTTAAGGGAGCCGGAAGCTGTTCTTCCCCAAGGGATAAGAACATTTTGCCAATATAATTTTCCTAGAAATAACACACAAGACTATTCTGTGCAGTTTATTGACGTCTCTCAAGAAGACTCAGTCTATCTAGTCTCTTGATAGCACATACACTACTGAATGGTCTACTGAAGATTCCAGAGTCTACGACCCAACAGAAGGGTCAAAGACTAGTAAGTAGCAGAGCTACTAGTTTTGAGAAACTGAAACTGGTATTTTAAAACAGATGGCAAATTCCTTTCAACAAATGCCTAGTACTGAATGTCCTTTGTGTCCCCAAGCACCATTCAAGTGATGACAATTGATGTCTTGCAGGTATCTATACTGGCACTTATGCAGAGGTTATTAACCCTAAGAAATTCTATGGTCAACCCACCAAACTCACATTTTTTCGTATTTAGCATACTAGCCTCATCATGTCAGGACCAGGAAGCGAGACATATTCCTCATCTGACCCCTTGAGAAAATGAAGACATCTTGAGTTATGCCAAACTTCCCCAGAACATACTTAAAAACAGAACTAATGAAGTTAAATGGACACTGGAAAGACCCCAATGCTACCGGAATGGCCACAGCCAATTTAGATTATGATCTAGCTTAAGGAATACCAAAATGGAATTTATTCTATGATCTGTTCACTAATGGCAGAAAGTAAAAAATGCTGTCATCTTACAGAGATCCTGACAGTTCATGTATCAAAGCACAATAAACCATCTTCATAATCCATCACCACAAGAGAGTTGCTAATTAGGATGTCAATGGACAGCTCCATCATTTTCCTTCAGATAGCTCTTTGTGAATTCACAAAGACCTATCAGCTCTGGTTCTGACACTGAAAAAACATACTTTAACAGGACTGGTATCAGGACAGATCACCAATAAGGGAAGGTAATTGCTAGGGTGTTGATATGTCACTGTTTCTTTTGTAGACTTTGGACAGAACAAGAACAAACTATCTTAGAGGGCAGCAGTTCATCTACTGAGCTGAGCTACCTTAGAGATATGCAAAGGAACAACAAAACTCTGCTTGCTCAAGATTCAATGGGAGGCATATAGGTACTGTCTCTCAGCCATGTGCTTTTAAAGCAATACTTTTAGTTAATGTCAGTGGAACAACATTTCAATAGTAAGAGGACAGCAATATTGCACTTATTGAAATGCCAGTTTGACTCATGAAGCAGTGTATGATACCAAACTTTATTTGGCAATCACCGCTTTGGAAGAAGGTGAGCACAGCTTTGCAGAAGTATTGCATCTGGTATTAACTAGATTTCAAGAAGCAAATACTAAGAAGTTCTAGAAATCAAACAGTAATGTGCAATGATAGGAAGTCTTAAAATCCAACACAGCAAACTAATGCAGGGGAATTGAGAAACATACTACTTAAAGTACAAGAGGTGACTGACTTGATCAGCTACTGAATGAGATTCTGCAGCTGATGATATGCAAGAGGTTAAATAAAATGCTTATTTTTGCTCTCAGCAATTACAGACATATAGACAGACTTCAATTTTCTTTTAAAACAAAATGCAGGAAAAAATGCTAGTGTAATTGTACAAGAAGCAATTTTAAGGTCTGAGAGTTAAAAAGAAGACCAAATGGATCAGATAAACTAAAACATTTCTGTCACAGGACTTCCAGGAAAAATATTAAAGACAGTAAAAAAGATAAGAAAATAATTTTTTCTAGCTGCAAATGCTTCAAAGAAAAACAAAAGGGTTTTTCATTTGTTTAAAAGGGCAGCAGAGGTATTAGGAAGAAAATAGGTGTATTAAGAAATGAAAACCAGCAGTGGAATTAATTATACCAAAATGTCTGAGAGATAGCCTACCTTTTTAATCATCTTCATCAAGAAGGGAAAACACAGAAAAAGTCTGAACCATTAATGTGAACAGCTTATCACAGCAAGGGAGTGTTCTTATCACTCCAAGTGATTAACCACTGGAGCAAAACACCATCTCGGTATCCTCAGATCCTGACTCCACACGTGTCTATGAGATCTGTCTGAGCCAAACTCACACAAAGCTCACCACCACGGGGCAAGGTCTCCTGTGTCAAATAGGAGAAAGGAGTAGTTGAATTCAAAGCCTTCTGAGGCCTTTCAAACTGCTAGTCTAGGCATACATCGTAGGCACAACAAGTACTGGACAGGATAAAAAGCCACCTCATCTTGACACAAGACCTGACAAGTAAGAAAAAGGCGTGGGATTAGTAGTTATAAAGCAAGTCACTAGAATTTAAAAAAATTGTTGGAAAATGAAGTGCATTGTATATCTGCATTTTGAAAAAGTATTTCATCCTGACAACTACTGTCATAATGACCCTTACTAGACCTTATACTATTTTCAGTTGTGATTTACACTCTAACTTCTATAAACTGACAACTGTCATTACTTGAATACCTGGTCTGAAAAACAACGAACAAGATTCTCAGAGAGGTGTGATGGAAATAAATGCCTGAATGTCTGTGAAATACTCAGATTTTCTGGTAATTTGTTCCCCAAGGACACTTATAAATAAAGCGTGCAAAAACATGAGATATGTGAAATATTAAAGCCTGAAAAAAATTTATTTGATGCACCATAGAGCTAAGAGGCATATTATGCAAACCTCATGATGACACTTTCTAAATATATCAGCCAACAAGACTGGTTTTAAGGGCTTTCAGCAAATGCGTTATACTGCTGCTAAACCATGAACCTGCAAGTGAAGTAGCTGGTACATCTTGGGAAGCTTAGCACATTTTTTCCTTCTGTACTTCATGCAAGAGAGCTCTGATGCTTTTCAGCCACCTTATTGGAAGTGTGACGTTCACTGGTAGCTGTGGAAAAGGCACATTTGAAAAGTAAATGCAAAGTGGACTGCAGAGTTTTCCTTAAAGGCTTTTTTTTCAGTCTAGCTAAATTAGGCTTAAAATATTTCTCATAGTATTATAAATAATGAAAGCTATAATAATACAGTCATCACAAAAATTATTAAGAAGCTTAATCATGGGAAATTATCTTCTTTGAGATCAGTGTTGCCAGTGAACCTATTAATCTAAACCAGCCTTTCACAGGACCAACTTCCAGTCTTCAAGGAAGCAAACATGAAGTAAAAAACCCTCCTAGTGACATAGTGCAAACTCTCTGCTATTTCCATTCTCAAGAAGCTAGTCATATTCTTGTTCCTTGAAGGATTGTTTCACACCTTTTTCATTGTTTGACATTTTTATTCAGTCCAGAAGTATTTCCTCAAAAAAACCCTCCAGTGAAACAATTTGATTTTGTGCAACCAAATACTCAATAAACTACAGAAAAAAATAAAGCTCTTTGTCAACAGCTTTTTAGAAAAAAACCCCCTGATTCCACAGAGTTCATTTTAACACAGGGTCTCACTGGACTCTCAGTGGTAGAGAAAGCAATATAAGTCAGCTGAAATGCACTCACGTTGTTCAGCATTTCTTCTGATTTGGCCTGCTTTGAGATTTTTCTCTTCCACTCTAATATTGTTTTCTTCTAAAAATATTATATGACAGAAGGTATAGCTCTTCTTGCATTCTTAAGGTTATAGATTGCTTAGGGCATGATTCCTCTGTGTTGGTGCAATGGACTCCAGTCACACTAATGACACTCCAGCCACTTTTTTTTTTTTAAACTGCAACTGAATCAACCATAATTTGGAAACCTAACTTTCAAGTAATGACTGTATTAACTAATGACTGAAGATGACAGTATACCAAAATATAGATATTGAAAAGGAAAACTGTATAAGTGAGTGACAATAGAGAGGTTACTGCTAAGACAGTGGTGCAAATGGAAAAGAATCCCAATTCCTTCTGATGCCTCTGGGAGGTCTGCCTTGATTTGCATTTTATTAGCTAGCATAATAGATGCAAGAATAATAGATGCAATAATAGATGCAATAATAGATGAATAATAGATGCATAATAGATGCAATAATAATAGATGCAGGAATAGCAATAATTTTGCTTTGAGAGAGACAACATTTTGTTGCTGTAGTGTTGACTAAGAAGGTAATAAATAAATCCTTGTGATGTGTTAATCTGTTAATTTCAGAAAGTCTGAAATGGAATTATTTTGATAACTTAGATTTTTGATAAAGTAGTTGCAGAATTATTTTATCAAAGCCTTTCATATACCTGGCTGTGATGACGTTAATATGGATGCGATATATATGCAGATTAATTGCTTGTGAATCACTGGAATAAGATATCCCAAATGTATTATGAGGTATGGTCTTTATATACTTTAAATCAAGCTATAAATTAGATACTCTAGTTTATAAATGGGCTCACTGACACCACATTATTTAGCAGCTTCACAAATTACTACTCTTGACACCTCTCGGCTTTCTAGGCCGAAGACTCTGAGAGAATGAAAAACTAACTAGTTCTGGGCCACATTTTCTGTGTAAGGTTATGTATGGACATTAAAAAATAGTCTTAGTCTGCTACTACTTAGACTACTTAATAGTCTACTTCTTTATTTCTGTTGAGCTAAATCTGTGGTTTTATCAACCAATAGGTGGATGTCCAGTGTGCAGCTTGGCAAAAGTAAGTAATGTGTTAAAAAAGCCCTGCCCAGTGTCAGTCTGATCTGCCATGTATCATACACAACTTCTCAAGGACCACATTGGCTGCCTAATTTGGAAAAGCATTGACATGCATCTTTAATAGAGGAAAGCTTGAAAGAAATCAAATGGCCAAAACCAGTCATATAATGAGATGCTTGTCCAAGAGCAGGACTTTACACTTAAAGGCCTATGCCTGTGAAACTTTTGAACTAGGGTTACACATTTACTCTGTACTACATGCTCAAAGAATTTCCAAGTCAAGTCACGCATCGTTCTCTTTGTCTTCCAGGAGCTAAAAATACAGGAAACCAACCAGCAAGCATGACTCCAAAATAAGAGTCATGCTCATAAGCACTCCCTTTTGACAAACTGGTTTCTACAGATGTGATTTACATGTTGTTCTTACCAAAGCCAGATCAAATGGTTCATAGCTGTAACATGGAAATATAATAAGCCTTTAAAACCTGCAGTGACATGCCAAGTAATGAGGCTGAGCATTCTACGTGAAATTCAGGTAAGTGAGAGCAGTCTTCTGGCTCAAGAAGTCTGAGAGTCACTTTTGAGCAATACAGAGAAGCTTCTGCACCACAGCACATGCATCTGCCTCAGGTCCAGACCATGACTGTGGAACATGATTTCCAAGGAACAGAGTACTACCACAAATCACATTTGGCTCTGTAAATAAAGCACATGCCTTTGATCTTACTTTCCCTGACCTACATATTTAATTGTAAACAGAAAAACCTAAAACGGCCCAGAACTCTGCTTGAACAAGCTACTTCAGCACATAACTTTCACTGAAGGAAAAGAGTGTGGCAATAATCATAGATATTTATTCTCTGTCTCAACATCACTTCTAGACCAACAAAGAACCCATGCATAAATATGCACATATATATACTTACACACTTGTGCATATGAAAGGTTCTATTAACTTCAGTTGCCAAACTTGTTGAGCTTAAAACTTTTGTATCAGCAGTGACTTACCTGACAATGAAAAACTTATCAGTCTCCGACTTCCTTGTCCCTGGACTGAGTCTTCATTGGTGATGCTTTTAAAAATCTGCTGGGAGATAAAGAATTATGAGAAGGAGTAGTGTCCAACGACTCTTGAACAGAGAATTACTTAGTAACTGTCTTTTTCACTGATTCTTAGTTAGTTTTACAACTAAGAATCAATTACATGACCAGAGATCAAAACCATGTTTTTATCTAGATAATAATTTAACCATTAATGACCTAAGTCATCCCTGCCTGGAAGCTTTCCCTTAAAAAAACCAGAATGATGCAAAAATACTACAGTAATTTGAATACAGCAGTTCTTCACCCAAAAAGGAACTACTTATCAATCAGGAGACAGAGGTAATACATAAGGATGGGGATGTGGCTAACATCTCTTGAAACAATTCCTATCTTTATAATACCTTATCACTTGTGTGGAAAATCTTGTTCCAGAAAGTTTATTGCATACTTTTGAGAAAGACTTCTGAGAGATTACTAGTACCCTGCACAAAAAAGCTACTGTGGACTATGCTAACAATATGCATTGAGAGTGAGCTGGAAAAAAAAATTCGAAGTCCATAGATTACTCTTTGTACTCCACAGTTCAGTATTCAATGTCAGTCTGGTTCAGCGAGTTTACTGATGAGCTGCTGTTGTGAAAATTAGGCCCCAAGCTGCCTTCTGCATGTGATCAGAACTGGGAAGCAGGAACACCCATGGGCCAGTGTCTGGGGCATTAGGAGAAGGCTACCACCAGTAGTTTTTGTGTGGAGTCTCTGAGCAGGCCAGAGGAGATGCCATCGGGTGTCAGACTCCAAAGTTCAGCAGGGAGGTGGTGCTGTGAGCACTGCTTCCCACTGAATTTGGAGTCAAACCAAGCGCTGCTCTGCCCCCGGGAAGCAGCAGCTCCATGTCACTCTCGCCATTCAGCTTTCAGCCAAAAAAGCAAAATAGCATTTATGCAGTGAAGTTCCAATTTCTGACGGGAAACAGTAACTGAAGTCCCACTCAGCTGTGAGTCATTGCTCGGTATATTAAATATTGTGTAGTCAAGCTTAACTTAGAAAACAAGCTGCTCTCTGCCTCCAAACAGTGCAAAACCTGGGCAAGTGGGTACTTTGCCCAGCTAGCAGGCATTAAACAATCATACATGGATGACACCTACATCAAAAATGTATGGATTGAATCTAGATATGCTTATAAAATAATGGGTTCTGCTGGACCTGACTTTTAGTCATAATCATTTTGTTTCTTCCAAACTATCTAAATGGGATAAAAGGTACTGAGTAGGGTGGGTCTTTGAATAAATTTCAGTAGAAATATCCTGATTGGATCACAGCTAATTAGTTGCAGTTGCACTATTGGCCTTCTTAGCAAAGTAGGTTTTGATATATTTATTGAATCCAGCACTGATTTCTGGAAAGAAACGTATTTAAATCAGAATATATGTGACTCTGGGAATTTTATGACAAGAACTCAGCAACCTTTACCAGCCAAAGTTGTGATCCCATCAAGAAACAATGACATTTCCTTGTCAATATGTATTTTTCATACTATGTCACTGCCTGATATTAATTACACATTATGCTTTAATGCTTACTTTTATGGTCTTTTCATGATTTTGACCAGGATAGTAATGGGGCCAAACAATGTAGATATGTGCACATTTGCAAAAGGTGCTTTTGTCTAGTTCTTCAACAATTTTATTTAGACCTGCCATGTATACATGCATCATGCCAGTATGAATAGTTCAGCAGACTACACTTTGAACAAACTGATGGATCTGATGGGGTCCTGCAAACCTGTTCAGAACTTAAAAATATTTGCTATTAAATGACCCTTCAGTGGCCATATCTAGATTCAGGAAACTATACTGAGATAGTTAAAATAGAGTGTTGGCACAAATCCTGATAAAAAGCAAACCATCCCCAGCATGGTCAAACTTGCACTAGCAAAGCTTGCCATTATACAAGGGGAGTAATAACACATCCAGTCTCATAAGTGACACAACAACAAAATAAATTTATTTGCTCCTGAAGGTCCATCTATTCTGTGAAGCAGGTGCACCCCACAGTGCCCTGTCAAGTGCTCACCACTCAGCCACACAATCAGAGGCACTAAAAGCCAGCCCTGCTGTGCAAACGGGTTCCATCCTCAGTAGCTGACCCCTGCATAACTCTTTGAGATGCAGCACTACATCAGCATGCCACATGTTTTGAGAATGCCTAGCAATTAACCTTGGCAAAATGAAACACTTGCTGGAAGCTTTTCTGATTCTCTTCCTGGCCAGGTGGATGAGAAAGGGAATGCACAGCAGAAAGGCTGAAGGAGAGAAGCTTTTGTCCTTTGGTCTGAGACCTGTGATGCACCATTAAAGACTTCATACAACTGAGCCTTCTGTGTAGCTCTACCATCACAAACCTGTGCCCCTCATCCTCCAGTGGTCTGAAGGCACTGGTCTGCCACTCTCCTCACACATACACAGCACCTTCTCACCCATGGATACAGGTCCATAGGCATGCCAGGGCACATGCCAGAGCAGGCTCAGGAGCAGGACCTCCTGTTCTCTCAAAGAATAGGAAGGATAATAGGAAGGCCATGAAAGTGATTATTCTTTAATATCGACTTTTCAAGAAGTCAGAAGGAACAGCAAGGAAGTAAGAGAGACAAATCTCCCAACATTAAGTCTGATTTTCTGAAAATAAGAAAAGCTATTTGCTGCAGTTTGGATCCACTGTTTTCTAATGCAACACCAGAATGTCCCCAGTAATGAGGACAAGGCTGAACTTGACACAGAGCACGGCAAAAGAGGGCAAGTGGTCATGAGAGCTCATCAGCAGTCATATCAAATGTGTTTCATAGTATCTTGAGGCCTGGGATAGGGATGGGCACAGGTCATACTGGTCCTGCTTCCATTCATCATGAAGGAAATCCAGACTGATTTTAGTGGCTACAGTATAATTACATTGGGAGTTTTGTCACTGTAAGTAAACCTTGAGTTTAGTAATCAGGAGGCAAAAACCCCTCTGTCTTCTCAACTGCCACTTAAAACACAGTTAGTTGACAGACAGACAACATTTATCTCATCACTTGACATCCTGTGGGCTTGAAGTCCTTCTCATGAAAAGGAACAAATGTGATTTTCCCTCAATAACTTCTGTGTTTTTTATGCCCTTGAAGAGAAAGGTCAGTCTGAAATTAGCTTGATATTTTTCATTTCTAATGCCATTTTTTCATATTGTGCAACCCAGCCTACCTATTTTACAGGTCCTGCTGATACAAAACAGAATTAATATCCTTTTACTACGCATTTCTGCTATTTCTAGACATGAAGATGGGAAATGAGCTGCAACTTCACACCTAACTGAATATCTCTTCAAAAACCAAACGCTTCCTAAACTAGGTTCAAACCTCGTTTTGATTTCTTTGACTGTAATTGGAGCCAGCATCATTGCCACTGATGTCAGCACTTACATTCAAACACTTAGAGAGGCATCAGTACTTCCTTTAAAATATTCTCCAGTAAACATACACCGTAAAATCTTCTGATAGAGTTTCCCAGCCTCTGAAGCAAGGCTCAAGATGACTACCAGCACCTGTGATGGCTAACTGTGAAACATAGGAAGGTACTTGAGGCCAGAATGAAGCCTGTTGGGACCCGCTGACCTCAGGAAATGGTCCAGCTTTGGTAGTGCTTTTCATTTTTACAGTACAGAGAAAAAAGAAGACCAAAGGAGAAGACTGAAAGCTAAAAATAATAGTATTGTCCTGGGATCACTCTTCCTTGTGAGTAGTTCCTGCAAATGCTAGAAGGAAGTTCTGTGACCCTGAATGAGAGATGGGGCAGGTTTCACACTAGCAAAGGGTGCCCTTGAGACTTTCTCTTTAGCCATGGTATGTGTTATGAGAAAAAAAAAAGATCTTGAGAAATCCCAGAGTATTACAGTCCAACAGTTCTGCTGAGGCAAAATTCCAAGTGCATCACTAAAAATTTGTCTAAGCAGAAAGCCAGAAACAGAGACTCTCACAACTAATTAAAAATATCTCCTAAAATACCCTTCCCTTTACTAGTCTACCTAAATATGTGGAGTAACAAGCACAATGCACTTGAAAATAAAGTGGCTTATAGGGCACCCTTAGGCTGCCCTATTCAGCCTCCCTATTGTTCAAAGTTATGATGAGACAAATACCTTCCGATACAGGTACAGTATGAATATAGGTCTGGAGGAAACTAATTGTTGTAACTGTGTTTACCTAGTGCTGTACTAGAAAATCTGCTTTTGGAGACCACAGTGACCAGTTAATAGTACAGCATGTTGGCAAAACCTCCTTTGCAGCATTAAATTCCTTTTAGCATGTTTGGCTATTGTGCAGCAAATCTTAAATATTATTAAAGTCTTGCTGATACAAAACAGGATAAATATGATTCTATTATGTGCATCTACCACAGCTAGACATGCACAGCTGACAAATACAAGCATTTAGTCCTTTTCTCACACACAGCACAGGAAAACACTCTTGTGTCTTAGTGTCCTGTAACACTCTTTCAGGAGGAGGAACGCTCAGGAAGAGGATTTCTGTCCTCCACCAGAAGGAAGAGGACTTTTTTTGCCCACTGCTCTCATATTAAGTGGTTCAACAAAGCTAAGTGATTATTTTTTTCCCATAAGTAGAAGAAATGTCCAGATTAAGTAAACTTACTCTTCACTTCTGTATCAGCAGCTTCTGCTGCAAAAGAATGGTGACATTTAACTGATATAAATTACCTCCCACAGGTCAGTATTTCTTCCATTCAAACATAGGAAATTACAGTGATATGAAGTGCTGCACTACCTGTCTGCTTTCATTAACTTTATATCATGGTGAACATTATGGACATGACCTAATGCTCAATATAATCAAATTCCCAATTTACAAGACGCTAATTAAAACCTAGAATATTTTACACTAATAGCGCAGACTGTAACTACAGTAATATCTAACACAGATTAAACAGTCAGGTACTGTAAACTTGTAAAGCTCTAGCTGGGGCAATACTATCTATTCACAGGAGTTTTTCTTTTAAAAAGTAGATCTAAGGACATATCAAAGTGTTCAGAAGAGCTCACACTTCCAAGCAATACTATCCAGACCTATAATCAAGATGGAAGTCTACTATGAAAGAAGACTGGAAACCATAAAGGTAAAGCAGCAAAATATTTTCTGTTAGTACACACCAGCTCTGAGGATGAAAAGCCGTAGATTTAGAGCATTGCAAAAAAGGAAGGCTACAACCTGTGCTTGATTCCAATCAAAAGTGAAAAACAGCCTCAACTTAGCCCCAAACTGCGCACAGGAAAACAGAAGAGGTATTGCTACGTGTGTCAGAGGTAAAGATGTGGTGTTGCAGTGCAAAAGACAGGCTGTCCAGTCACTGCCTGCACTATGCTTACTTCAAGCTCCGGGTCTCTGTTCTCTGCTTTTCAAGACCACTCAACTTGCCAGCAGATTTAAAGCAGAGTAAGTAAGGTTAACAGACTTGCCGATTTGAGTTTAAACCAGCTTGGAGCTAATGTTTTAATAGATCAGAGTGTACATGGCACAGGAGTCCAGAACAGTCCTCAAAAATTTATTCTCCCCTAACCTATTTCTGTTGGCTTTCACTGTTGCACTCTTGACTTCATTGAATGCTTAACATTAGATCAACTCTTCAAAACAAGTGAGAAAACACATTTTCTACAGCTCAGCAATGAAGCATCTTATCACAGTAAGAGACTATCACATATCATCCTGAGTTCACACTTCATATTCTACCATCTTCTTTAGACAGGGAATTCCTCAGTAGACCTGCAAATGGGTGAATATTCCCATTTCCTCCTAGGTGCTGAATTTAAAAATAAACTGTTTTGTAAAAAAATGGACTAAGCAAACACAGACTAAGTGCCTCTTTTCACACCATCGCTTGGCTTCTCCAGTGAAGAAGCTGCTCTGGACGCAAGAGGCAAATTCTGAAAGGAAGAAATGCAGATCTGAGCTCCCTGACTGCCACTGACAGAATTATGTCCATAATCCCAGGCACCACTTTGAAAATCTACCCCTAATTAGTGGCAGTGTTTCAGCTGCAACCCCCACTCTGCTAACAGAATTATCCAGCTCTTGAATGCAATATATTCCACTTATCCTGTTAGCTTGTTAAGCCATTGTGCTGGCACAGAGGTATTTTTCTATCAGGTGCTTCCAAACAGCTGCCAGCTTCTCCAGCAGCAGCCTAGCTCCTGCTGGGCACTCAGCACAGCCCTGAAGGACTGTGACCACACACACACAGAGGCTCCCCCATGTGCCACAGTCAGCAGCATTCTAGCCTTGTAATAAACCACCTTCTCAGTGCCATTCCCTAATTAAGTGGAGAATCTGCCTTTTGTGGGCATATGACAGTTGCCCTCTCTCTGCAGAACACATCTTTTACCCCACTCTGCAGCAGTGTTTATTGATTACTTCATTTATTCCCAGGAGAAAGAAGTTTTCATTCCAAAAACTCTTGTCTTAGAAACTCGTTAAATAGGTCATAAGAAAGTGAGTAAACATTTTTTCCCCCATGGAAAATGTTATGAATTTTTTCACCAGATAGTAAATTACAAACTGTGGCAACCAAACTAAAACACTGGAAAGAAACCTGCTGCTTAGTGAAGCGCATCAGTGACGTCCTCTAGAAGGCAACTATCAACAGGCTTACAACAAAAGGACACCCAATGAGAGTACATACCAAATATATGGAGGTTTCCATGTTGTCATGAAGCTATTTCATATTCCCCAACCAATCCTATGTCTGTAGATCAGCATAACCAGAACCTCAAATAAGGATGTTAGGAGCAAACACTTCCAACTGAAACCAAATCAAGGACCAAATCAAGAAACCAAATTAGTACCTCCCACAGAGTCCAGTATCCTTTTCTTCCAAAAATTTATTAAATTTGGCTTTTTAATTGTTTCAACAGCTCTGCCTAATAAACTTCAGTTATCCTTTGGCAGGAGAGAAGTTTTGATTAGAGATTCTGATCTTCCTTCACCCTTTGAAATTTCATTTAAATAGTCTTAGATTTTCAGATATCGAAAGACAATCACACATGTATGTGGTAGGCTTTGGGTTGCTGTTTCTGGGTTGAGGACTACATCTAAGCAGCAGATATTTCACTTCCACCTATCAAACTTCGGCGAGGATTGTCTTCTGCACCACATCCCATCAACTGCCCCCACACTAGCTCTGAGACTGCAGGCTATTTGGTGCCAATGACCCTGTGAACCTTAAGAAGCCTCTCAGCAAGGTTAAAGTGGTCCAAAGATGACAGTATTTTACAGACCCAACGTTCAAAACAAACTCTGATTTAGTTAGCAGGGAAGATGGCTCCTTGTGGTTGCTAAACAGCTTTGTGTTTCCCAGTGTTACCACCATCCATAAAAAAAAAATCTCTAAGAAAATCTGGTGTTATGATCAGATTTACACCAGGCAGCTGCCTAATGCAGAACAGGATTGGCCCTGTAAATCTGACAGGTCCATACATAGACCATTAACATGCTTGAATACTCTGACAGCAAGAACTGCTTGTAAATATTATCCTCTCTGGAACACCTAAGCAATATCCTGCAAGCCACTGAAATTATTGAGAAGTTTGCTATTGACAGATGAAGAGGCTATTGGACACGGGATCATGTAATTTTGCATAAAATTTGCCCCACAGACTTGAAATTCAAGTGTGTCATGAAAACACTTTCTATGAAGAATTTAGAAACTGCTGCCAATACCTTTTCTCTCTGTCTACAAAATGGCCGGAGTCACCAAAACATAGGGCATATACAGCAGAAACACTGACACATCCATGATGTCTTTGGAAGGCAGGAAACTATTAGACAGCAGCTGCCTTCACTACAGCTTCAGAAACTCACTCTTCTACTATGGTTTGGATGGGATGAGTGCACAGATGAGTAATGCTGACACGTTAGGGAGAGAACCGTATCTATCAGCTAAGCTGTGTTTGAAGAAGGGCTCAGAGCATTAGTCATGCTGCCAAAGAGTCTGGACAAGGGAACCGAGTCAATGACCCTTTGCACCATAAAAGAAGCAGCTAGGCAGTGAACAATGCCCATTCTTCTAAATGAATGCCTCAAATATCAGCTCAACTATGAATACCATTATTTCCAGAAACGAGCTACAGACACTTTACTTTCAACCTTGGGTCCTACTTTGGACAGAAATGAGGCAACTGTAGATTTATAGTCTGAATTTAAAAGTAGAGAAATATCTGTGCTACTTCAGATGTCCCTCGATCTTACTGAATTCCTAACAAAACATTACACTACACAGATCATTTTTCAAGTTAGGATACCACAGAAAGGATAAAGCTGAGAAGAAAAAGAAAATCTGTTTTTATAGTATCTACAGTCACTTAGTTAATGCAGCCTCATTCACACTCAGTGTTTCTCCTTTTAGCAGATCCATTAGACTCAGCAGAAACTGCTTATCTCACCTTACCAAACCCATGGGTTTGATTTTTTGTTTGTTTGCTTGTTTTGCTGTTTGTCTGATTTGTGGTTGCTTTATTTTAATCCTTTCTATTTAAAAATAGCCTTTGTTTTCCAACTGGCTCCTGCTGTCTACAGCACTTGATGTTTTGTTTTTCTTAGGTTGCTGCTTTCTAGAACAGCAGGCTTTAAAAAGTCAACAGCCCTCTCCAGTGAAGTGGGTTTGTGGGAATACTGATTGTAATCAAACTGCCATAGAATAAACAATGTTGGAAGATGTCGGATTGCGATTTTCCGACATTCAGATGGTTTAGAGTCTTTTGC
>VZSR01000170.1:699077-755920 GCA_013398615.1 Brachypodius melanocephalos
AGCTCTCAGAGCAGCCAAAGGGATGCTCTGGGTTCCAACAGGAAGAGATCTCCTGAAGTCACCTGACCCTTCAGTCAAAAGAGGCCCAACTTAGAGCAGGCTACTCTGGGCCCTGTCCAGTCCAGCTTTGAGTACCTCCAAGGATGGAGATCCCACAAGCTCTCTGGGCAGCCCATTCTAATGTTTGATTACTCTCTTGAGACAAAAGATATTCCTGAAGCCTAATCAGAATGTCTCTTGCTGCAACTTGTGTCCACAACCTGCTATCATTTCAACATGTGCTGTAAGTAGTCTGCCTCCTCCCCTATAATATCCCATTAGGTAGTTAAAGGAATCAGTAACATTCCACTCAAGAATTCCCTTAGGACTGGATAAATAAATCCAGCTCTATCTCTGCCACTTCTTGTATGTAAAGTCCAGTCTGAAAGATGAAGAAAACAGAAGCAAGACTCATTCTGAAAATGAGTTGTGGCAGGGCACTAAAGCAAACCTGAGGTACAGGAAGGACTTCTGGTGAGAAGCAGCTTTTACAAAATCTGATCTCCAGTAAGAGATGAATTCATTACAGCAATTTGGTCACCACCAAATCCTTGTGAATGATTTGGCTTGGTGCATACTGGATGCAAGTCTTCTGAACATAAAGTCATGAAGTACAGGAGGGGAAAGTGATGTCAACTAAATGCAGGAGTGCTGTCATTTCAGGGGAATCATTAACTACAGCAGACCCACAAGCTAAGCCTGACATGGCCATGGCTCACTTCCAGAGCAAGAGAGGAGATGTCTCACATGCCTGGGCACCCCTGCCAGCTCTGACCACCCCACTGTGAGGCTCACACAGCCATCAGCTACCTATCTGGGAGCCAGCCAAGTGGTCCCAAAGGCTGGTTGTGGGCAGTGCTCAGCATGATTTTCAGGCAGTCTAAACCTCTCCTAATCCAGAAGCTCTTCAAAACCTTGAAGGGAAGAAGCCAAAAAAAGTTAAAGAAATTTACTAGAAAAGGAAGAACTGGAACCAGAAAAGAGGAAAAAAGGCAAGGGTCTATAGAACAAAGTGGAAAACAAAGGAAAAAGCAGTGAAGGATGCTATAAGAAAAGCAAGAAATTAATTTTTGAAATTTCAGATCTTTACATCCTGAAAAAATTCCCTTCCTCCCTTTCAGATACATCTCAAAAAACCCAAGCCAAACACCTGAAAAATCTCAATAACCCAACAGTGACCACTACAGCTTTGTTAGAACTCAAACCTGACAGCATCAGCTTCCAATCTTGTCTATGACAAAGGTATGTGAGATCTTTTAGGGAAAAATAAGAGAAGTAAACAGGCTGCTGTAAAAAACAGGGTTTCCTGACAACAGTGGCACTTTCAGACTTTTCTGGTAGTACATTTTAAATATTCCCATGTAACTGACTCAGGTGTACAGTAACAGCCCTGGGTTGCCCTCAAGCATCTCACCTCTGGAATCACAGTCCTAGTACAGATGCAGTCTGCCAGAAAAAAAGTCACAAATGTGTTGGTATCTGAGACACAGTCCATTATGCATTTTGTGAATTGAAGTTTAACAATTACCCAGGGTTAGTTAGGTATCATGAGTGGTGCTGGTTGTCCTTTGCTATGAATATCAACACGTGGTTTAATTAATGTGGTTTATACTTAGGTTCACCACAAAGTCCTGCCACATAGGTGTAAAGGCAAAAGCTGCCTCAGTGTAAATAAAAATCAGACTGGTTGAGTTAAAAAGGGAAGCATGTAAGAACAATTTAGTTGCTTTTTAAATGAGACTTTACAGATGTGAGAATTTAAAGCCTCCTCCTTAAGTGGAGATATTGAGTGGGGAGGTGCTGCATGCTTTCAGTACAGATGGAAACAAGCTTGCCTGAGAACTCAGCTAGCTAGCCAGCCAGGGAAAAAAGATCCAGATATTTAATGGAAAATAAAAATGTTTCTCAAGAGATTCAAGGATTAAAAATGAACAAAGGGCTCACAATTCTATTAAAGAAATATTCTTATGCACATCTGCTGATATATAACATACTGACCTACATTGATTTCCCCACTTGTAAGAAAGTCTGGGAACAAAAGAGGTCCGAGTAATGCTTATAGAAAAAAATTATTTTAAAAAGTGTGCAATATTATATAACTTTATTCTATCAACAAAACTATGTTAAGGGAACATGATCATCCTGTCAGGCTCCAAGAAATCAGGAAATGCAAACCTAAAAGATAACTGTGAAGCACAAAGTCTGTCTCTTGATATATAAATTTTAATGCTTTTCTTTTTTTAGCTCTCTCCCGTCATAACTTTTTCCCAACGCAACATTATAAATGTATTTTTGGATCACCCAGGTTTTTGTGTGAAATACAGGCAATACAAGATACACCCAACATACACATAAAACAAAGGATAGCATGACCACGAATGGGCTTGCATGCATGTGCACATGGACATCCATGCACACTAAATAGGGCAGGTACCTGCAGGCATTGGTGACTCTTGGGATGTTGGAAAACTTTCTGGCTTTCAGTCACCACTTGCTCCTCTCTACCATCTACCTAAAGTATTTCTACTGAAAGACCTGGAAGTTATTGCAGGTTATCCACAAACATTCAAAATAACCTACAAATCCACCAGTTATAAATGTGTGCAATTCCACCTCATAGTCATTTCCTCAGTCATGTCTGCTGATTTTAGGTTATCTGAGGGTATGGGTTATTTCAGATGAGATCTTAAGTACTGGCAATTTTTATAAAGGATTATACACTGCAAAACTACAATAATGTTCTTCTCTTTCCAAATCTTTCTCCCTGCCCCTCTTCTTTCCAGGACTAAGGAAAGCAGACAAGAAAAAAAAAAAAGATATTTCAAGAAAACAAAGTTATTTTTCCTCTATTACTCTGGCTGCTGGAAAGTCCTTGGTTACTGAAAATCCAATTAGGACTAAATTGCTGGCGTCTATCAGGTGTAGAAGATATGAAACTTCACTGCAGAGCTACACACAGGTTCAGTGCAGGCTACAGATGTGGCTTTAACAAATTCTATGACCTCTTTCTTTCCCTCTTCATGTCTGGCTGTTTGTCTGGCTGGTGCTCTGATGTAAAGAAATCCATGCAGTGCTCGAAAACAGGCATGTTGGTACATGAGAGCTGCTGAAATTTGCTGAAAATTGCTGAGTGACAGACTGGGCACACAACTGCCCATCTCGGCTTAAGTTCACATCTTGGCTTGTATTCAGATACTTGTGATACAGATGTGTGGACACAAGAAGAGGTCTTGTACATATCTCCCAGCTTTCCAGCTGGCCCCAGGGATCACAGCATCCTTTAGCTTAGAAATATGTGATTCCATAAAATCTATGTTACATTTGTGGGTGGTTCAGAGAGTTTATAATCTGTACACCTACCCAAGAGTTTATCAGTTCCCAACTATGCATCAAAGCTTTTGATGTAAAATTGTAAAATTGTACTTTTCTTTTGCATAGCAAATTCTCAACTTACATGTTCAGCTTATTTCTCATCTGTGTGTCCTAAATGTTTCCCTCCCATTTGAGAACCTTCAGGCTACAGATCTGATTGTAACAAAGAGCACAGACAGCTTGGGCAGTGCATCAGGAGACCTCAGACAGAAACAACAGCTAAGTCCCCATGCTCTTTTCTGAAAGAAAAGAAAACGAACAAAAATCTACAGCCAAAACAATCACCAAAACCAATTTAACTGAACTTTGCATTAGACTTCAAAGCAGCTTGTCCACAGTGACATCCGTTATAGCAGTAAGTAATTTAAAATAGCCACACAAAGAAACCTAACGTAAATATTTTGCATCTAGCCTATATTTGTACAGTAGTTCACCCAGTAGTTCATTGAATAGGCAGAAAGATCTCTATTCCTTCAGTGGATCTGGCTTTCAGCTTACTTTAAATCTACACCAATAGATTTAAAGCCCATAGCCACACCTTTGTTATCATCTCTCCCTGCAGATTAGCTGTCCTCTTACCTTTTCACTTATCTTGCAGTGTGTTTGAGATACAGTAGCAGATACTGTTAAACAAAAGACCATCTTCAAGAAATAAGATGAGCCTCTGACATCCTAACATTGTTTTATAAACATCATAAATATTTTTAAAAATAAAACCGTAAGATAGTAATTCTGCTGGTTTATCATGTTTTCCTGATGTCCTGTTTTTCTATTGTTACAAAAGTTACCATAAGAATTTTACAAAACAAGTTTCTTCACTGTTCCACCTCCATCTACTTATTTTGTCTCGTTCATTGCAAGCTCTTAAAGAGCCATTTGGGATTTTATCAATTGCTTTGGATAAGCAGCTCATGTTTTTCCCCGTACATATTTTAAAATTTATTCAACATCTTAAGAAGGTTTATCCACACAAACAGCTGTCTCTCAGATAATATTTGCATTCCTTCTTCAACATGAGTAATTTCTTCTTTGTTCTAAACTAATCAGCAAGGCTTGGTATGCCAATTTCCCTGAACGGACATGTCAGTCAGAAACCTGACCACTGTGATTTTCAGCATAGCTAATACTTACTAGCAAGTCTTCTGCTTTGTCTCATCAGCCAATAGGAATTAATAGCAGGTTAAAGCCTATGATAACAACTTTTGTTTGAGAATTCATAACCGTTTTGGAAAAGATTAATTCTTAGCACATACCCAAGAAGGAAAACATTGCCACCCACATGTGAGGTGAAATATAAAGATGACCAATGGCAGTGCTATATAACAACGCTGAACAAGACATTAAAAAAGGGCAAAATTAGCTTGAAATTGCAGGTACTAAAGACACGCCATCATTAAGAAATTAGAATCCGAACAATCAGAATTCACACATTAAGACAGACAGTCTCAAAAAGGTGTCAGCATAATTTATCAATAACCAGAACATGGACTTCTCGTCTTGATGAAAGCACAATGTCCTCCCAGAAACATGACTGGAAATGACTTCCTCCTGTGCCTCCTGGCTTCAGCTAGGGTAGAGTTAACTTCTCAGTAGCTGTTCGAGGTGCTGTGGTTTTGGATTTGAAATGAGAATGGTATTGATAACACACTGATGTTTTGGTTTTGCTGAGATGCTTTTATCCCAAGTCAAGGGCTTTTTTTCTCCTTGTTTCATGCTGTTCCAGGGAGGAGGTTCACAAAAGAAACTGGGAGGGAGCATATCTGGGACAGGTGACTCGAACAGTCCACAGGGATATTCCAAGAGATTACCATGGAACATCATGCCCAGTATATAAACTGGGGGGAGTTACCTAGCAGGAAAGTTGATCCAGGTTTGAGAAAGGGGGTCCAGCCTCAGTCAGCAAGAGTTGAGCAATTCTATTGTGCATCACCTGTTTTTCCCTTTATTATCATTATTATTGTTATTATCATCATCATTTAACATTATTACTATATTTTAATTTATTTTCAATTATTAAACTGTTTTTATCTCAACATACAAGTTTAACCTTGATTCTCTTCCCCATTCCATCAGGGTGAGTGGGGAGAGGGGTGGCTTAAGGGAGTGACTGCATGGTGCTTTATTTCCAGCTGGGCTTGAACCAGACATTGGGTCACAGAGGCCAGTAGATACAGCGATTGATACATTTCATTGATACATTGATCAGGTGATCTGTCAGAGGTTGGAGCTGCTGATCTTGGGGGTCTTTTTCAACCTAAACAATCCTATGATTCTATTCTATGATTCTATACCTCAGCTGCAGTTCTAAACAAAATCATGAGGCTGTTATCCACACTCAACATTTCTTCTCCCCATATTTCTATATAAATGTACAAAGATCCTTAACTCATGAGTAGCAGAGATTATAAGAGATTCTGAAAATGTCTGCTTATGCCTTCAACAGGAATTTAATTTTGTATTAAAAATTGCCCAAGAGAAGATGCATATCAGAATCACATATCACCTGATGCACATGCATCTAAGTACCTTAGAAGAACTTCAGTAAAAGGAAACATGGTAAAGCTGTAAGCAGTGCTAACCAATACAGAGACAGGAGAGATCAACCGCTTCTTATCTCCATCTTTGCTAATACTGGGACATGAGAGAAGACAACAAAATTGAACAAAGGTAAATGCAAAAACTGAAGAAAGCAAAGCTGTTTGTTTTACCTGTAAGGCCTAATTGAAGGAAAAAAATTAACTCTGCAGGGGGGACTCAGAAAGCTTACAACTGACAAGCTCAAAATTATTTCCCTGCTGCAATGACTGGCAGTCACCAAGCCTCCCACTTACAACAGGGACACAAGCTTTTCCAACAGCTGCCTCTCTTTGTGGGTCCAGTGCAGAGCAGGAAAGGACAGCTAGTGAAAACATTAGGGCAAGTCATTACGTGGATAAGCAGTCCTGGAAAGAAAGAGGAACACAGAACATCAAAACCTGCTCTTTTCCTCTTTATGCCCCATCAGGCAGTACTGTAGACATACCAAATTTGACCTAGAGGATTTAATGCTGTAAGAATCCATGCACCACAGGGTTCTTATAGCTTCCATGGTCTTGGGTGTTGGACTAGCTGGATACTGGATTCACTCTGGCAACATTCCTATTTCTTTTTTTTTTCCGACTGAAAAGTGTATTTTTATTTTTAAATTAAGATTGTGCCAAGTATAAATAGTGCTTTCACTAAATAATAGTCAAACACACACAAAAAATGGGTAGAACATAACATTGTCCTTTTAAATTCATTAGTAGGCCTCTAGTACACCCAATGAGATTTAAATCAATATGTACAAAATTGGCAATAACAAATCAAACCAGCAAATGCAAGGAAAAAGGTTAGAAAGAATCTATTTTGTAAAGCAACATCAAAGCAAATATTTTTGCAACTTCTGAACTAAAACATACTGGAAAGGTGTGTGATGTAGTCTAAACTACCCCTGGTAATTTATCTGGTGCTCACTCACAATCAGATTCATGCCCTATCACAGCAAATAATTCCTAGAAAGGAGGAAGCAGGAGGTGCTTCATTCCTTCGTTCAGTACTCTATCACATTCAGTTCTGAAGTATTACCCAGGTCTAAATCCTTCTTTCCTTCCCCCTTCAAAAATGAAAATATCTGCCCTCAGATCCACTGTGTAATGACAGGAACTGCACTGTTTTTCATTAATCTGACCAGATGCAGAAGAAAGTATCTAAGAATGTAAAAGGCCAAAGCAAGGATGACTACACCAGTGCAGTGTGCTGAACAGTTGCTGACCTCTCCATAATTTACTAAACCACAGAAGGGAGCAATATGATGTGCAGATATTACTATGGCTATTATGTGACTGTAACAAGAGACATTACAAAAGCAAGTGGCTGGGAAATACCAGACTCTTATTGAACCCATTAACAAATAAATGGCTTGTGTAATGGTCTTCTTGGTGTTGCTGAAATAAAATCACTCCAGTTCCCATCTGTCATATTTTTTATTCCTTCATTTCAACTCTCTGCTGTATTACAAGTCTGTTAATTAAACCATTCTAAATCTACACTTAGAAGTTCACACAATATCAGATGCCCAGTAAGGTGAAATTTGATCCAAGCATTTTCTTTGAAACAACATGCACAAAAAAATTAGGGCAACAGGGAGAAACCCAAAATTGGTGCAACTGACCTGCACAGTGAAGACTAGGCTGTGGCCAGTGATACTTAGGGATGGCTCAGCAGCTCCACAATTAGTGCTCCTTAGGTAGAGTCCATGAGAGAGCAAGAAATGGACAACATTTTAACAGAACTTGCAAATGGTTCTTTGCAAGTTAATGGTGCATTAACCCTGGTTTTTGTTCTGTTGTACTCTGCTTTAAATCAGCAGAACTGCAGATTTGGACTACTACAATAGGAAAAAGTCTGATGGATGAACACTTACAGAATTATTTTACTTAATAATTTAAAAGATGCCAGCTTTTTCTTATGCCACCTCTTTCCTGTTTAAACCCATTGCAGCTATGTCTACAGCAGCACGTCATGTGTGAAGCTACTATGAATTTAAGCATGCCTGCAGTAGTAAAAGAGGACTAAAAATGACAGTGTCAGGACCTCCACAACTTCCACTTCAGATCATTCCACTCTTCAGTGCACTTAACAGGACACCTCCCCCAGCCGCCCTGCCTGTACAAACACACAGCCTTTCCCTGCTTCAAGCACCTGGTTCTCTGCCAGGGATACGTTTGATATAAAGGCCTAGTTCCTCCATGCTCACGTATACTACTTGGATTCACCACAGGATGCAAAAGTGCACTGGCTGTCAAGGTAGCAAAACATGCAGAGGGGCTGCTTGACACAGCACTCCATGGTGATTGTTCCAAGGCAGCACGGCCAGCGCTCCTCACTGACAAACACTGCATTCCAGAGAAGCGCAGCGCTGATCCCTGCTCACCTGCTGCCCTGCATCCCACCTGCACCACGTGAGAAGCTCTTCCCCTTCTCTCCTACATAAGCACTTCTTGAAGACTCGTGTGAAATACGCAGGTGGATTTGGGCAGAAAAAAACACTGAGAAGTATTTTGGGAGCATTTGTTGCATAGTTTTTTCCGATCCATTCTGACTCTTGACGCCAGGGCTAATTTTAGGTACTTGTGTTTGCAATTCCATTAAGATGATCAAATAACCTTTCTTTCATATGGATGAATCAGGAAATTATCAAGACTGCAAAATTAAATAACGTTTAAATATGCAAACAGCTGTGTGCTGGAAAGCAGAGACATTCCTCCTGGGGCGGAACAATAAAAACACACATACCTGCATATTGAGAGTTATGGGCTGCTGCTCAGGAAATCAATGTTCACAAAGAAAATTGTTTGTACCTTCCCTGCTCAATTTGTGCTTGTTAGATAATAAATTAGGACCACTTACCTCTCAAAAAGGGTGTAAATCTATGAATAAATGGTAATAGGAGTTTCAACCACATCAAGCAGAAAAGTCGATAACAAGATAGCGAAAAAAGCCACCAGGAGTACAGACCTGGATAATTTCTTGCTTTAGCCACTGACACATCTGAAATCTGTCATAATGAAAATGCAAGTGACCCTACTTGCCAGTTCTATGCTTTTTTGAAAGATACTGCCAATTTGAAGGAAAATAATTAAACATTTCCAGTAAAGTCAGTGGATTTCCAGTGCATGCTCCACACCTTTACTAAAGCAGAATATAAAACTAAGTATTATTAAACTGCCCTCAAAAGAGACCTTAATTACAAACGAGTTTTCTTAATATTTAAAGAAAATCTCAACTATCTCTATTTAAAATGAGTGTAATGAAATTAAAAGGAAGAAAAAGGTTTTTATTTATAACACAGTGACTGTAGTTATGCTGTGGTCGGAGGACCAATTACATCCTGGTTACGCTTTCCAACTCCACTAATTCATATAAATGAAGTGCTCGCTACATGACAGGGTAATTGCAGTGTAAATACAATAGACTTTATAGAACTGGATACTGAAAAAGAGCCTGTGTTACTGAGGTGGCAATAAGAATTAATTTGGACGTGTCATTAACCTTCAAATTCTTTGAATCAGTGATAATTAGGATATAGAAAAGCATAACCAAAAATGTAATTACACTGAACTAAGGGCTCAACTGTGCAAGTATTAAGAGGCTGCTCATGGGAGTAAGTATGCTTGAACATGAACTGAGTATGACCAAATCAAGCTGTAAAACACTACTGTGGGTTTATAATGAAACAACATGGAAGTGAAAAAAGAGAATTAATGACTTTTTCAGATGTAAGAAGCACGCTGAGGGCTGTTCTGATATCAAAAATTATTCCCTTATATTATGTAGCCAGTGGGGTCAAATCCTGCCAGGAAAGCCCTGCTTCCCTCTGAATGCACACTTGCTGTAGCCACTGAAATGGCTGCTGTATCCCTTCTCTAGAACATTTCAAAGCAAGAATACAATGATTGCAGACAGGACTGAACATGAAAGTGCTAGTGTTCCCTGTGTACATCAAATCTGTGTTGATTCCCTTCTAAGAGGTACAACTAAACTTCTCTGATCAACTTCTGTCAGCTATGACAGCTTCCTGACACCATAATGTTTTTTTGCACACAATGGCAGAATTGCTTCTTGAATGCCTATGGAAAGCCAAGGAACTGTCTGCTCAAATGCTAAAACAACTCCATAGTCAGTGTAACAATTTCCTAGAATTTAAAGGCCCATGTCTTCATGTTAGACCACTTCATGACGTTTGCCTACACCACTGGCAATGTATGAGCACATATGGAGGCAGGGTGTGGACAGCACTGCTGCTGTTGTGAAAGAAATCCTGCATCAAGGACAACCCACACTGGGCAGGTACTTCCAACAGATGAGAAACCCATACATGCCACCTTCCTTCCACAGCTTACGGATCAGCTACTTTTTTCAGAATTATTCACCTCAAATAGTTAATCAGGGAATCCACTTTCTTTCAGCAATTGTTTCTTAGCATATATATTTTAAATATGATTTAATAAATTATATTTATTTTCTAATACATTTTCTGCTAGGTGCCCTTTTACATTGGAAAGGGACCATATGCTGGCAGAGAGAACTTTGTATTTGATTGCTTCCTTCCAGCTGAGTGAATATTTCCAATCATTTCTCCTTTTCATTTTGGCTTGATTTTTTTTTTCATTCCTGAATTACTTACCTTTGCAGGTGAGAGGAGAAGATGCATACAGAACATTGGTGGTACTAAAAATGCTGCTTCTTGCCTTGTATTGCAGCTGCAGCTGGGGGAGCTCTGGCTACTTCTCAGCTCAAGATAAGGAAAGGGGATTCTCTTGCTCAATTTTGACAAATACTCAGTCACATAAGCATACCTATAGCTTCCAGAGAAGTACTGCTTCCCTCCTTGGAAACGCTGAGCCTTTCAAGGTACACCACTTACTCTTGTTAAAGATGTACCTGTCTGGCATTCTTTGCTGTGATTAATTGTAGCAACATTATGTTGTGTTTTACATAAACTTTTTTTTAACCTCAATTGCTGAACAGTGCAGAAGCCACTAGAAGATTTTGTTCCCTCTTTACTTGCTGTCTGCTGAAGCATGATTATACCTACACCCTCCAAATCAGATTGTTATATTTGTTCCATTGCAATGTCCTAGAAACATGGACAATTTAAGAACTCGCTCATCACAGAATCAGACATGAAGTGAAAAAGACAAAGGTGAGATTTTAAAATCCAGCCTTCCAATAAAGAGATACAGCTGCTTGTACTTGCACACTCTCATAAAATCCCATCTTGCAGTACATGCATGGAAATGAAGCAGAAATCTTTCATTATCAAACACTACTCAGCAGCCCACGCTCTGACGTGACAGCACGTAATGCAAATATTTACAGCAGGAAGTTCTTAGGAATGATCAGTCACCACCAAATAGCAGCAGCTTATCAAGCAGTAATTCCTGCTGTGGGAAACCCAGCTGAGGCAGCACTTCCACACAAACACAACAGAGAGAAGGTCTCTTTCAATAATCAGCTCCAATTTACACAGCTTTTCCCACAATGCTAAGTGTATCTGACGAGTCCCACCACGATCTGTGAGACAGAAACGGTGGCATGAAAGCTCCAGAGGTTCAGTCAGCTGAGGTTCTTTGCATCTAATACACAGTGAGTGAATGCTCCCAATTTAGTGAAGACATTTGTCCTGAGGCTAAAGCATTGATTCTCCACTTACTGCCTTTTAATTGTGATGTATCCAATTTATCCTTTTAGACTATAAACTCTTAGGGAAAAAAGGTTCTTTCTTCTGCATGCTGTTCTCATGACAGTTTTATTTTTATTGCAAGAAAACCTTGTTCAGGTTAAATCATTTTTATATTAACAAGATAACACTTCCCTATTGCTAGAATTAATTGCTGTAACCTGTATTTCTTTCTAAAACAATGTCTGATGTAAAGTTGAATCAGTGGTGACAATATTATGAATAAATGAAGAGTAACAAACACAGGAACATTCCAGATGTTGTGAAAATGTTCTTTTCTACTGAGAAAACTGTTTGCTCATCCATACCATGGTAATGTTTATGCTTTAGTAGTACAAATTCCTGCGCACAAGCAACACTGCTTTCCACTAGTCCAGAAAAAAGGAGCCAGCCAGGATCTTCCTTTTCTTTTTTTCCAGAATTGCAGGTGCTCTTTTTTACTGTCATTACCCCCCAGGCCTATCTGCTGCCCCAAATTCACATTTGAGCTTCTGCCATGTATGAACTGGCCAAAGTGCACAGCCCTTCATTCCCAGATATTCAAGCTTGATGATTCACAGGCAATAAAATGTGACAGGACTTTTCACCAACAAACGAACTGCAGGGCATCCTAATCAGCAGGCAAGGCAGGTCTAATAACTGGGTTACAGCGTAAGGGGATAAACTCAAATGGAGCAGAACATTCAAGACAAGAAATGTGAGATGCTACTCAGCCTAAAGCACCACTGGTGCTATACAAAGACATCCAACTTACACAGCAGCTTTTTTTCCCCTTTGGAAGCGGGATTCCTTTCAACTGCCAGTTAAAGACCATCTCAGCAGCGCGTGAACAAGAATAGCAACCGCTTACAGCCCCCAGCACGACTACTTCCAGCTTCTTTTCCCTTTTCAGTTGCAGAAAACTGCAGTCAGACAGACAATGGAGGGAGGTTTTTTGTTGTTAAGTTGTGGTCTTAGGATACTGTTGGTTATCAGTGTTTTCAGACTCGTTGACAGGACACACACCAAGCAGCCAATATGCCAGCTGCTGCCCCTGACGCAGAAGCTGCCACACACTCGGAGGCTTGGATAGAACCCACTTGGGTGGCTCTGGCATCAGCTGCAGATGAGTTAGTGCTAGCAGTAAAAACACTGTCCCCAGAAGGTCACCTGTCCCCAAATGCTGCTTCTCTAAGGACACCTGCTCTGGATCTTTTTCCTAAGCTGTGCCAAACAAAAAGGTTTGCTTATGCCAAAAACACAAAGCCTCCTTCTCTCTGTTCCCCTACTGACAGCCTAAGAGCCAGTGAATTTATGACATTGTCACTACAATGGCCAAACTCTCTTTGGTTTCAAAAAAACTTCAGCTTTGACATCCACAGTAGGATCCCTAACGAGATTATCTCTCTGCAAAGCTAATTTTTCTAACACACTTAGGTCCATCAGCCACTGCTGAAACTCCTACTGGCTGCAATAGAGGGTAAATTTCAGAGCACAGACACAGGACAGCTTCTGTGGGATGTGCAGGAAGCTGTCCCAGGATCTGAAGAAAGCTTCCTCTGAGCAGCAGAGGCCCTCTCTGCACTGAGGCCACAGCAGTGGCTTTTGTTGGTACTGTAAGAAATGCCATGCCCGGCACCCTGGGGCAGTGCTCTGAACCACTGGAGCAATGAAAACAACTGAGGAATTGGATGCACTCCCTCTCATCAAGAAGGGCCCTGTGTATCAAGTCTCACTATGATAAGAAGTGTCAGGGACCTCAGGTGAGCTACAGGCATGCTGCTACAGCTCTTAACTGATTGCACCAAATACTGAAATCACAGTCAAAGGTGAGTGTTTGCAGTTCTAGAGATAATGTCTGCACTTTGCATGGTAACATCCAACCCCCAGCATCAGCTAGTGCAGGGGCCCTCAAGAACCAAGAAAAGAGTAGGGCTGGGCAGATCCCTTGTTATCCCCTGCCTCACCTGTGCAACACCACTTGCCAATGGTACAGGATGCTATAAAACATTCAAATACTTCAGTAATAAAGTTTGGACATGAGAGACAGATGGAGAAAGCCATCTGATGATGTCATCTGGGACTGGGATTTGGAGGATCACACTTAGGTGAAAGCCTTCACACAGACAAGAATCAGCCCAGTATTTTTCTCCAAACTCTGAAGGAGTTTTTAAATCCATAGCACTTTTTCCTCCTCTTCGTACTCATACAGAGGGGTCCATCCAAGTTCATACTGCATAACCTTTGCTGCCATTCCATTGCTTCTGTTGTCTCCACTTAGTATTTACAATGCACCAAATAAGTCATGCAGCAAAACAAGGAAGAAGAAAACAACAGACCAAAAGGTGCTGCACCTATAACACTGCTGGCCTCTCTGGTCTGCAAAAAACCCACACAGGCTATTTAGAAACCCAGAAAGGCAGGGAATATTAGAAGAGTACAGAAAAAGAATGCTATTTCCAAGCACATTGCTTGTGTCCCCAAACAGAACATCATTGTCTGATACCACTTTTAATCACATTTTGGTTTTTAGTTGTGTACAGTATACTCAACCAAAGTTCATAATAGGCAGTCCTCATCTGATTTATATGAAGACCATGAGTACTGCATGAAGAGGATTTTCTTTTAAACACAAGTTCTGCCTTGGCTGAAAGTGAATGGCTGTTTTATTTCCCCATAAATATGTATGTAAAGGTCTCAGCTGAAGAACTTGGAAGAGATTACCTATTTGCACATTACAAAGGCACAGGTCCTCAGACATTTTTCTACTAATTTCATACATAGTGCTAATACTTAATAGTGAAAGAGTAACCCTTCCATATTAGACCTGAAAAATTCCTGCAGTTGGCTCCAACTCAGGTCTAAGATATGGATGGGAATAATGCAAAAACCAAATTCTAATCTCTCAGACTACTGGTAGTTATTGCCTTGGTTGGCTGGCTTATCTTTCAGAGAAGACAGGGACTAAATCAATGACAGACATTATCCCACCAAGTAACAACAACTGGGAAATCAGCAACAAGTCCTGGGGTAACAAGAAGTGACTCACTACAGGCTAAAAAGAACTTTTCAGCATCCCTCACAATGAAGATATCCAAGACCACATTCTAATGCTCTTCTGGAGACAGCTGAAGGAAACTCTCCAGGCTACAAAACTGATGAATAGCTTCAGCATAAGCATGTCAGAAAGGTGCAATGAGACATGAATGCCTTTTAGTCCTAAAGGATGTGCCAGCAGCCCCTACCCAGCATTTGGTTTGCAGCTATATTGTGCACCAAAAGAACACAAAGAGAAACCACCAAAAGTCTTTTCATGGCTCAAGGGTAAAAAAATGAATCCTTTCTGGCTCCAGTGGAATCAGATACAGCCAACACACAGCATGGGAGACTTTTCAGACGTTCTAGAAATATTAAGTTTGGACTGGGAAAAAAACCCAATAAAAAACCCACAACAAAAAAAAGCAAGAACAACAAAAGCAACAAAAACGAAATAAATAGAAAAGAAAAAACAATAAAAAAGAAAAAAAGCTTAAAAAAAATAAGCTTCAGTGATGTCCACTGAAACCTACATATACCCACAGGTAACAGTTCTTTCCTGTTCTTTTCTGAACTCATCTTCCAGGCTAAACAATAACTGAACCAGTCCTTTTCTTATGCCAGTTGGAATAAAATTCCTCAGCTCATGCAGGTCTCTGTCAAGCCTGGCAGGCAGTGAAACACTGTCAGCAAGGCCAGACAACCTTTGGAGGTCATCAAGTCTCTTTGTGGGCTTCTAAAAGATGTTTCACTCTCAGGGTGATAAAATTTCCCAGTACCAGACAAGATATATAGCTTTTTAGAGCTATCTAAGCCACAGAGTTTTGCTAGGCTCTAGCAAATCAAAACTGCTCTCAGTGAAGCCAAAATCTGTCAAAAATGATGTTCAGTCCTTTGATAGATCAGGTCCCAAGTGCCCACTTTTTACTGCTGATGGAGGCATGTCACAGTGTGCTTGTTCCTGGAACTCTGAGGCACTGCTGTGAAATGCTCATTTTGAAAAAGAGCACTTTAAAAGAGGAAATATTTTGCCTTTCTGGACATTTACTGTCCAAGGATCCCAAATCCTCTAAGGATATCACCCAGACCTCTCAGCACCCAGGAGAGAGAAGACAACTTGACAGAACAGGGTACAGCTAGGATGTGGGACTTGCCCCAAATCAGAGAGTTTATCAGTTACAGATTCAGAGCTGAATCTACATTCTCTTGGAATACAAACCCACATTTTCATGGAAAGACTACCCATTTCTCTGTACCACAATACAATGCAGAGCAAATATTATGTTCAATTTTGATATAAAGATATATAAAGCAGGCAGGGAAAGCAAGGCATAGCACAATGACAACAGAACATAGATGGAAACAAAAAATGTCAGCACGACTTACAGGAGCTGCGTTGTTTTTCACTGTCACACTTGGAGTCGTGGCTCGTAGCGCCCCACTCACGCCATGGTAGTACTTGAAGCAGATCTTTGTTTCAGCTGGGAAAAAAAAAATCAAAAGGGACATTTAGGATTGGAAAAACTGTCAGGGGTAATGTGCATGATCACCTGCAGCTCACAGGCACAAGGCTGGCAAGCAGTTAAACTGCAAATGGTTCATTCTGGCTGGATGGCACAACAGGATACCTCCTGCCTCTGATCTTCCCCTTCGCCAGGCTGAAATTTAGAGTTTGGTTCATGGATTTAAAACAGTTAAAATTCAAACCTTTTCTGAGCAGAAGTTAACACAGACAGACCTTAGAGCACCTGATCAGCATCCTTTAGGAAGAAAAAAAGTAGGGACAAATAAATCTTCCCTGTTCAGACATGCCAAGCACTAATGTGCAGAGAAATTGAGGAACTTCCTTAGGACAAGATTGCATATCTGCTCATTGACAGGTTTCACTGTGCCAATTTGCTCTGGCCTTGGTCAAGGCAAGGACATAGATCTCCACAGATTAACTGCTCTGCCAGTTACTACATTAAAGCATTTTCAGGAATAGCAGAGTACCACCAGACCCTGCCTTAGTGTACTTCCACTGCCTTCTAAAGATTTAAATTAGGTGAGGAACATAGGAAAAGTCATGATTTTTGACACTCATAGTGCTGCTTTTTGCTACATGCACTGACATTGAGGGAAACTCATCTCAAAAACTGTATTGAGGCACAGAAATGAAAACAAGTGTTTGTTAACCACCCTCTCACAACTCACTTTCTTGTCTGCTACAAGAATGAAAGAGAGTTCCAGCCAGCTTCTGTGTTGGTCTGTGACTACAAACAGATGCAAAGTGCTGCTATTTGCCTACCTGCCTGGAACTAGTAACTTGCTGGAGCTCATCCTGGCCTGCCTGCTGGCATGCAATTTTCTTCCACAGTAACCAAGATGTGAACTGGCCTGGTATGTGCCTACGTACAGTTGGGACCCAGCAATTATGCAGTGTTACATACGTAACAGGTATGTTTGTGGGATCTGAAAAACGCCTGTTTAAATAAAAGCAGCTCTCACATCTTCTAGTTTTAATGGGATAAAGACATGGAAATGTTCATCTGTTCCAAGATTTTCCTTAAGACCTTGTTTTG
Organism: Brachypodius melanocephalos; assembly: GCA_013398615.1. Classification (NCBI taxonomy): domain Eukaryota; kingdom Metazoa; phylum Chordata; class Aves; order Passeriformes; family Pycnonotidae; genus Brachypodius; species Brachypodius melanocephalos. The sequence goes on from VZSR01000170.1 coordinate 716,328, forward strand.
CAGCTGCTGCTGTAGCTCTGGGAAAACACCAGCCTTTGCCAGCAGAGGCACAAAAAGGCTCACGGTCACTACAGTGCCTACGTACAAAGACAATAAAAAAAAATGCCATTTACCTGTTTTAACACACAAATTGCATTGCAGTTTTATTATCAGTAACAAAATTACTGAAATCACTGCAGCTGTAACAAAAAATGTTAAGAGCTGAGACTGTGACCACAGGTTACGGCACTGTGATCTGCTGTTTGTGGATCCAAGAAACAACTGTGTAGCACTTCAGGTGGAAGCGAAACCTGGGACATGAAAAGTAGTGGAGACCCTCAAAACTGCAGGCTTGAATTTCTTGCCCAGATACCTACACAGGAACATAGGTGGAAAGAGAAATCCTGATATTTTTTGAAAGACAAAATAATTTTAGAAGTGTAAAGCCTTCCCAACTTTCACACGTCACTTGGGAAATGAAAAGCAAAGAAGTGATGTTGCCAAGTAGTTCAAGCACTGCTTGCTTTCAGGTGGCTTCCCAGTCCTCTAACCTGAGAGGTGCTGCAGGAATGTGCATTGATGAGAACCACAGTGCCAGTGCACTTATTAAAATTTTTAAATTTGTCACCGTATTTTCCATCCCCACAGCCTGCTCTTCACCAGACGACCACATGCACATTTCTGCTTCTACAGTGAAAATACAGCCTCTCCCCCTATATCCAAAATGTGTACATGTGTCCCATTTACTTCACAGTTTTCCACAAGAATTGGAACAGAACAGAGAGTCCTTCAGCACCTCCACGAGGCGCTGTGGGGCCCATCCTGGGGTTGAATTCATAACTATAACCCCAAATGAAATTCTGCAACTTCAAGAGATTTGCTTGAGGTATCAGTGCAGTTGAGCAAGCGACCTTGTTGCACCTGGAAGCAGCAGTTGTTTCCTTTTGGCAGCAAAAAAAAAGCTGGATGAGCCTGTGAGACAGAAAAACTGCAAGTCCAGATTGTATTTTCATGTCGTAATTTTCTCTACAGGACTTTTAACAGCTCAGCAGCTAACTCATTTACTGCGCTGACAGGACAGCAAAAGCTGAGGATATCACAATAGCTAAAACATGCCGTTCTCGCCAATTATTCAAATCTTAATTTTCTTCTCCCCTGGAGATTTTTAGCTACAGTTTGTATGGAACATTGAGAGCTAGAATAAAGAGAAGCCTTTAAAAAAATTATTAAGTTTTGTAGTTAATAAAATATAACTTCAGGTATTAGCTTGTATGACAATGTTCAGACCCCACAGCAGGAAATCTCATCGTAGGTTGACAAGTAGGAAATCAGTTACCATGTGCATCAGGAAAATTTTAAAAGAATCCATTTAATTAAAAGTATTAGAGAGAACAGAAGGCAAGAATATATTCATGTGTAGTTAATCTGGATATTAATACCACTTTCAAGGATAAAGGACAACGAAGATGACTGAATATGTATTTGGAAAAGAGCCATGTGGTTATTACAGGTTCCTCTCAGTTTCACATTACTATTTCTAATTTAATTTGCAACCAACCTGCCCACATACAGGTGCAAACTGCAAGAAAGCATCTCAAGAGAGATACAAGTGTCGCACCCAATCCAAAACAGTGGCACTGCTGGAGCCATTCATCGAGCAGTAATAAAGGTGGTGATTAGGTGATGAAATGTCAAAGGTTTCATTCAGAGAACAGATCTGAGACAATATGTCTTATGGAGACCTTCATAGATTGAGAAATTGCTCTAGAACCATTAGGGGAACAACATTTTCTTTTTTTCTAGATTCCTCCCTCTCCCTTTTGCTCATATTGTTTTCAGATTGAAAATGTTCTGCAAATTACTATTTTCAGTGGAGAGATGAAGCTTCAGCAAGTATAAAGCGTGCAAAATGATATACAATTTCTTTATGTATAAAAATGCCACTAGGATCCTAGTCGGCCATTTTTTGGCCATGGACCATTCTTTCCAAATAACATTGTTGGTGCCACGTCTTTCACTGCAATAGAGTCCCAACATTTTAATCCATCTGAAGATTGCTCTTGCATTCCTGAATCACCACTGAGACATTTCCAAAACACATGCAGAAACCTGTGGGCTTGGTACCACTGCCTCTGCAGGCGAACAAAAAGCACTGGAAGTATTGGTAAGGCAGTGATATAAATTAACCTGAATATTATCCAGCTGGCATTTGTAAATAATGTATAATTACAAAGACTGTTTGGATTGTAGTCTTGTAGATTAGCTTGTTCTGAAATAAAGGAGACCATTTAATTCTGTCCTGCTGCCCTAGCTACATGACAGAGTGCACAGGTTAGGAGCAAGTATTGTCCAGTTAATCCCCAGTTAAAAATAAATGTGCACCATTGTTATTTTCATCTCTAATTATTTAGAGATCACTGGACCAAATAATGAAGTTATGATATTAAAGTCAGGAAGTAATGAGGTTAATTTCTTCTTTCAATTAGCAATAATGTCAGTGAAACTGGTAAATCTTCCAAGAGATGAGATGCCTAAAGATGCTCAGAAATAGTCCTGCCTGTGACAACTACCAAACTACTCAGCATTCACACAGATAAAAAACAAAACAGCACTTTACTCCCTTTACACCAGGCTTGGTATCTCCATTTGTGCCGGTTTTGGCTGGAGTAATTTTCTTCACAGTGGCTGGTATCGGGCTATATTTTGGATTTGTGCTGAACACAGGGTTGATAATATAAAGATGTTTTAGTTGTTGCTGAGCAGGGCTCACAGAGAGCCAAGGACTTTTCTGTTTTTTGTACGGCCATACTGAGGGTTAGACTGGGTGTGCATAGAAAAGAGGGAAGGGACACACGCCGAGACTGGTGATCCAAACAGACCAAAGGGATATTCCAGACCACACAACATCACACTCAGTATATAAAATGGGGGGAAGAAGGAAGAAAGGAGTTATGTTTAGAGTGATGGTGTTTGTCTTCCCAAGTAGCCATTGCACGTGATGAGACCCTGCTCTCCTGGAGATGGCTGAACACCTGCCTGCCCATGGGAAGTGGTGATAAAATTCCTTGTTTTGCTTTGTTTGTACGCACCGCTTTTACTTTTCCTACTCAACTGTCCTCAGCCCACGAGTTTCCTGGCTTTTATCTTTCCAATTCTCTTCCTGATCCCACTGGTGGGGGAGTGAACAAGCGGCTGACTGGGACTTGGCTGCTGGCTGGGGTTGAACCATGACACCATTATACACTGACTGTGTTACAGCTCTCTGCTGCATTGGTATAGATAACAAAACCCCCAGTTGTATGCTCAGATTCACTGCTTCAACTATTGCAGATGCACAAAAAATACAGCTGCCCCAAAGGAAGGCCCTCAAGACACAGCAAGGCAAGATAATCAGAACCAGGCAACACGAGGAGTGATTCTCTTTTCCTCCTTGCACAAAGCACCTGTGTGGGCCACAGAGGTTACAAGGAAGGGAGGGAAACTGAGGTATACTTCATCCCTGGACACCAGAGATCACTCCCTATTCAGAGGAAAGCACTGAGAAGTCTGACTTCTGCTAGAGAAACTCTGCTGTAGGTCTTCATCCCTCTCACAAGAAAAAAAAGTTAATTTCACAAAAATGATTTCACTATCAAAGCCCTGAGTTATCTCAGTTACCAAATCAATTTTGCAAATTTCACTGGAACACTAACTTACCAGCTGAACATTACTCAGGCAATAGTTTACACTGCCTCTGCAACCACTCAGCCCCTGAAAACACTTGATTCCTTATGAAACTGAAATGAGAAGAGGCAAAATCTAGTAGAGTCTGCTGATGAATTGCAACTGGAAGTATTGAAGGCTGAAAGTCTCCAAGAGGTCTCCTAGTTCCCACCATCCAGCCACTTTTCTGTCAGTGTAATTTGTCCTGTTGGTTTATTGGATATCCTTTCCCTTTAACATACTTCTACTCCTACTCATCTTCCTCATTCCCTCAGAGTCCTCAAAACTATCATAAATGTCTTCTCAAAAGTTCACTTGATCTTATAATTAATTCTCTGTTCCTTGCTTACTAAGATCAACTTGATCTCAGAGGTTTAGTTTTCACTTAAAGGTGGATTTATTCTTTCAAATATTAAAAAAAAGCTCTGCCAAGATTATGCAGTTTCTTTCATTGAGCTAAAAAAACCCCAGAACACCCAAATGAGTATTTCAAGGAAGACTATATTCTTTGGGGGAGGCAGGAAGTCAGCTGGTATCTGCTATGCATGTGAGATGCACCTGGGGCACTTCAACAAGCTTGTTGTGATTTACTCCCACGACACTTTTTGTTTCAGTTAAATAGCTGAGATGACTAGGCATTAGGTAGGAATTTCTCACTGCTGTAAAAACCTCTCAGGGAAGTAATGCCAGTCTTAAAAACTGAGTCATTTTTGATCAATTCCATCTATTACTAAGAGAGCTGTTGTTGCTCTTTTGGGGAAACATTGTGCATAAAGAATGAAAGGTGTCAAAACCAGTAATGAAAAGGTAGCTGTCTCTGGTAAATGGTTGGGAACCAAGTGAACCAAATCAGACAGCAAAGCAATTAAGTTATGAGTCATAAAGTTTTCCCTAGAGAGAAGCCAGAAGTGGAATAAACAAATATATGATGCTGTGCTGTGGGACTATCCTGAATTAAAGTAGCCACGGTGATCTCTAGAAGTGGAGATAGCTTGTGTTAAAGTAAAGACTGTGAGTCAATGGAGGGGGAGAACTGTTTGAATACAATATGGAAACTGGGAGAAGCATATGAAAAAAAAACAGGACGAGGAATTACAGTGGGAGGCCAAAACAGAGAGAGATTAAAGGCAGTTTATATGCAGAACTAAGTGACTAAGCAATGTCCTTGAGGCGGGGAGAGGATTGAGATTATAAAAAAAATCACTGCACAGAATGGGACGGGGAGAAAGCAGAGAGACTACAACTGTGTAAACAAGACTAAAAGAGACTAAAAGAAAAGAAAGCAGAGAAAAGGAAACAAAGCAAGGAAAGGCAGACAGGGAAAGAGTAAGAAAGTCAAACTTGAAGAGTCACTGAGACCTTCAGGAAGCATGGAGCAATGTATAAACTGTATCAGCAGCTATCTGTGAAACCTGGTGTGCTCGTCATGTCCACCTCTCATGCCTGACCTCCCTTCTCTACCTGCTGCTGCCTCCAGTGCCCATCTCCTCCTTATGAATATCACTGTAAGCGTAGAGAGCAGGTAAATTGTGCAACACAAAGAGGTGAAACCCAGAGTTCCTGAATCAGCGTGAGCCTTTCCCCAAGCATCAATAGTTTTTAGACAAATTTAGGAAGTTTCTCACAATATTGTACCTGCCCTGTCAGCACAGAATTAATACTCATAATGAAGATAAAAGCTAAAGTTATTACTGGCAGATCTAATTTGTACTTACAGTGTTAATACATGGTACTGTTTATTTCCATCATGTAGGCCTTCTGCTGCTCCATGCAAACAATGGCTTTTATTTCTGGTGCTCTATCAGTAAAACTGCCTGTTCCAGGCATTGGCTGTCTCCAACACGCAATGGGTGACACTACAGCCATCAAGCTGGTTTGCTACTCAGCTGCCTAGGGACCATGTATTTCCTTAAGCTGTAGACTCCATCTGGTCACACTCTTTGTTTAGCATCACAACCGCCTATGGCTTTCCAAAAGATCTCAGTTTTTAGACAACTAACAGTTTAGTAACCAAAGAAGGTCTAAACAGACGTGTTTCTTTAATCCCTGTGGTAGAATTTCTTCAAATTTTCTGATTACTTTTTCCTTGTTCTGCTCTAAAATACGCACAAACACTTAACAGGCTTCTTTAGAGAAACTGCAAGACTTGAGATTTTATAGTCTCACCTTTTAGATAACTATAACATTTCCCAGCAAGAAAGAAAGAAGTATTTGGAGCCAGAATTAAGGCTGACTAGTATATATCAGCAATTTGAGGAACAAATATTTTGAAGGAAAATCTAATAGCTCAAAAACAAGGAGTAGAACACTCAGAATATTTCTAATCAAGTTTTAACTTAAGCCAAAAATCCACACTTGACAAAATACATAAATGCATAGTTAGAACATTCAAATAACCTTAATTCTGCACCAATAATATATTTCAGTATTTGTAATTGTAACTGATATTTGAAGAACAGATAAGATGATCTTAGTATTTTCTTTTATCTTCAGAAGTTGTTGCAGACTGTTTCTTCCCAAGGGTTGCACACTGAGGGCTGGAGCTATCTCCTTTATAACAGGAGAACTGATTATTATCATTTATTACATCATTGATTCTTTGTTCCATTGATCTGCAGATACTTTCCCCTATTGACTTTCACTTTTATTTCCTTTGCTTGATGATTTGATTCAGCAGCTACCTGCCATGACAAGAGTAGGAGGGGAAATTACTACACTATTAACAAATCTGTAGTCACAAATCTTCATATCCAATCTTCTCTGTCCTAAGTTCACCTGTTTGGGCCCTCAGTGTTGCAAGCTCCACACTATACTGATTTTGAGTCTACCTTTGTACAATCCACCTCCATTATTATGCTCTTATAGGAAGTGACGTGTATCTGCCTACCCATGACTGCACTGGGAAGATTTTCAGGTGTGGACTCCTGAGCACAAGATAAAATCACACTGTGTTTGCCTTATGAAAATAAAGACATCTAGGAATTTCTACTGCAGGACAGATACAACAAAGTGGCTCTGTAAACTGTTGTTCAGGGAAAGCAGACAGATCTAATTTCAATAGGCTGCTGCTTATATGCTGCCCTCATAAAAGCTGTCCTATTGGCAAGACTCATTACTAAAGAACGCTAGCAGCTGGAATGGCTGTGTGCTTATACATTTCAGCACTTTCATGTATTTCTCCATAAAGGCAGTACATGCAGCATTGCTGATTATGAAAGTTGTTTGACGTTTTTCATTATCCACCTTGTTTGCAGATGCTTCTACATTTTCAAATATACATACATTTGGAATAAAATTTTGTGTGCTGGATGTCCACCTCGTATCTTCAGAAAGGCACAGCAAGAAAATTTCATCCAGAAATTTGTAGCTGAGGATAAGGAAAAACCATGGTGTTTTTACCCATGAAAAATTTCTGAGGACCATTTTTTTTACCCCCAAGTTAATATGTGCTTAATTTAGTGACTTCTGCTCCATATCTCCTCATGTTCCTGTAAAAGTACATTAAAATTCATGAACCTCATAAGCCTCTCTAAAAAATTCAGTTTGATATGCTCATTTGAGATATCTTTGATTTTACCATCTAAGTGCCCAGTGCTGTGCTGACCATGTTCCAAACTGTCAGTAAGACAGGCTTTTTCTGCAACACAGATCTAAGTTTCCCCTGGCTGTGCCCCATCTGGAAGCAGAACTGCATCTCTGGGTATCTCCCCAGTATTCAAAACTGGGCATGAAAGAGGAGAATATGAACCCACTCACAATTTGCCTCCCTTGAAGGAAGAGACAGGTGGCTGGGGGTATCACAACATAGGGTGGGAAACAGGAGCGAGGACAAAACCAAGTAAAATGGTGAAGAAAAACCACTGTGATTTGCGGTGCTCATAGGCCTGAGTAGAGAAGGATCTGAGGAGAGCAGGTAGCAGAGCACTGTTTCAGTCTTGCTAGAACAAATGAGCTCTGCCAGCTGCCTTTACGGTGGGAGCACAATGCGTGTACAGGGGCTCTTGTATTCAAGCTCCCAATTAAGCAACTACAGGGGAACGGCAATGGGATCTAAGGTCAGTCTGCTGGCTAAATTCTCTCCAGACAGGAAGGAGTTGGAATGCATTAAAATCTGCAGCCATCCAGCATCGTTCATTATAGTCCAGTTCATCATGGACAACAGTCTGTACCATCAAGTGCCCAGTAAATCTGGCATTTAGATTGACAACTGGAGTCAAGGCAGGCTGAGTGAGGCAGAGTAGATCAAGTCAAAGCTTCCACAGATAGCCATCACAGGAAAGGTGAGTGGAAAGATGCCAATTCCCACACAGTAGTTAAAGATGCTAAATGTCCGTAATAAAAAGTTGTCTTAGCCCTTTTGTAGCCGGGAAGAGAACCTGCAGTTTGTGTTGGCACATGTTCTGCAACTATTACCCCAGTTCTTGAATTTTATTGTGTCATGAGAGTAGTGAACTTGAAATTTTGTTTGCTCAGACAGTTCACAATCTTGAAAATAATAATTTCTGCCTAAAATTATCTTCAGATGAAGAGTGGGGGAGGGGGCCAGAAAAAGACAAAAACGCAGCCTTACCATTGCTAGCACTGAGTCATCTCTCATCTCATTTTAACCAACAGAACTATTTATTTCATATTCATGAGGACAGCAGGATTCAGCCCAGAACAGGCAAGAATTTAACCAATGTATTTACAGTTAACTCAACAGTGATATCTATCTGTTCTGCCTTTATGGATTGTTGTAAAGAAAGGATTGATAGGTACCCATTTGGGTGAATGAGAGTTGGGAATGGGAGGGTTGTAACAACTTACCTGTCTTTCATCAGGAGAAGGAAAAGCTGTTTGAGAGATATATTTTAGTCATTGCAAATAGCAAATTATAAGGGCTGAACTAAGACTGAGACTTTAATGAAATGCCTACAGGCATCTGATGTTTTCATGTAAATCAGCTTAAGGATGACTTTTTCATCATAAGCATTAGCAAGCAAGCAATTTATTTAAAAAAAACTTGTGATCATCGAAGTACTTTAACTATGTGATTGTTGAGTCCATAATAACTGAATAACATGCCTAAAGTTTAGCACTCATGCACGTTGTATGAAAATCAACATTGCAGGTAAGACCTAACACATGGTTCATCTTATTTGCGGGAGATGATCTAAAATTACTTCTGAAATGCAACATCTACAACAAAGTTTTTAAATTACTTTTTTGTTTTAAAATGGCTCATCATCTTGGTTACAATGAACTCAACAGTTCTTTATGAAAATTGAATAGCAGACAAAAAAATCTCTATGCCTTCAGTACACTGGAAACAAGCCCTTTCTGCCTCCATCTATCTCACTGTAGTAGTGGCCCCTTAGCGATATTAGAGTCACTGACATTCAGGAAAATAATCTGAACTGGTAATACAGTGTCTAACTGTGTTTTAATTTACACCTATATATATTAAACCACAAGATAAACAGACAGAAAACGTGTATACACTGACACCTTGAGCTTTGTTTTGAGTGTCATCAGAGGCACTGTCAAGATGACTCAGAGATGACAAAAGTATAAACTCTGTACAGTAATGCAGAGCTCCACAAAAGAGGAGGGATGGGCAGAGTTGGGGACATCTCCCCGCTCTTCACTTGGATGTACAGCCACTGGGATGTCTCGGATGAAGTTATCAATGGCCTCTACTGCAAAATATCCTTTAGGCTTTCAGGTATTATGTCTGCCTTAAGTTAATTGCCTTGTAGAGCAGATGCCTGTGAATCATCAGCTCTTTGCTTTTATCAGGTCAATTGTAGTTTAAAGTCTTAATTAAATACATATGACTGGATTATGCCTTCAGGCACAGCCGTGAGCAAGAGATAATGATGAACTTCAGAAGCCAAGGGCCTCAAACACGACCCTCTCCATCGTAACATGTTTTCATTCTCCCTGATCTCAACACATGGGTGCACCTTTGGATTTATAGATGCAGAAAATTACACTGGCTTTATGATCAACAATTATCGTATTTAGAAAGGCATAAACCATAACTTTACCCAGTGCTTGCTTTGTGATGGCAGAGGACAACATGAAAAGGGATACCTTGCAACTCTGAACCTGGCCAACTGGGGAGGAAATCAGGGACAATTCATACATTCATTTACATTAGTAGCTCCTGCTATGGTACGTTGAGCTGGTCTTTAATTGCAGTCTGAGAAGCATAAATGAATCTTGCATTAGAAACAGAACATTCCCTTGAGTCAATCTTTTTTTTTTCCCTCAAGAAAGTTACCTTTGAAGACCAGTGCCAAAACAAACCATCCTGGTGTTCACCATTCCCCCAGCTCCTCTTACATGTTACCTCCTTTCTTGTTACTCTGTCAGCTCTGCCAGTCAGAAGCTCTATCTATGCACATTTCTCAGATCTGTTCAGTCACTATAAGAATGCCTTAGAATAACAGTTCATGTTTTGAGCAGCCAGACCATGCAATATTAAAACTCAGCGTTCTTGCTGATTGGGAGCTATTACAGTCAGTCAAGCATGTGCCAAACAGTACACAAAGAGAGTCTGGCAATCAAGTCCTTGAGCAACAGGATGTGAATGTTACCCAGAAAAAATCCTTTGCACTTGAAGTAAAAGAGAATCCAAGACCTTAGCACCATTACTTGCAATACCGTAATAAGGGCTGCTTTTCTATTTTAATATCCTTATCATAATTCAATATGCACGCATTCCTTGTCTCTACTCATATCTAAATACATTTGTAGCCTAATATTTCCATGAAAATGAAAAAAAAAATTGTCAGTTTAAGAAGAGGTGGAATGAATATTCAAAATGGTTGTAGAAGCAGCTTTCTAATGCTCAAATGGTTCCAGTTACCCACTGCACTAAACACATCATTCTTCGCTGCTGCTACTTCTAATCATCAAATTAAAGAACTAATTCTGAGTGACTAAGGGAATTATGCATCATATAACAAAGACTGTTCATTGCTGTCATAGTACAAACACTAATACAAGCGAAAAAAATCATCAAAACACACCTTTTGATTAAAATAAGAGCTCACAGAGAAGACTAAAAAGAGATACTGTGATACTCTCTTAGACGGGCAGTAATTGTTTATGTGTACCAAGAAGGACACGATGGCAAGTATGACAATCCAGAACTACACGCGGACAGTTCTGCAAGAGAATAATTTTTAAAATACGAAAGACGAAAATGAAGCCCAGTAGTTCAGGCTGTGGCAATAAAGTCAGGGAAAATGTACAACAAAGCAACGCAAGGGGAGGCATGCACATCTTCCTTCATCTTGGAATTATCTGGTCTTATTTGCAAGGTATGTAACAGATCTACTCAGTGTGAGGAGCAAATGAGGACAGTTGCACCTGAGTTTTGGCACTGTAACTCTACTGAAGGCAGAAGACAGTCACAGCATGGTAACAGTGCAGTGGAGCTTGACATCTTTGGCACATCAGTTCCTGGTTTCACCATCTTGAAAACATTTTATTCCTTTCCACATTACTTTTTCCTTCTTTACAGAAAGGAAATGAACAGCAACAAACAATACTTAACTCTAATGCTAAATACTTCTTACTTTATTAAATATAGGGTGAGATTAACAGCCCTGCACTGTAATTACCAGCGACCAAAATTTCCCAAAGTTCAGTTGTTCTGAAAACCAGTGTGCTTTAAGGTTTTTTTCACAGTACACCAAAGACTTACCTGCGTAGGCCTTGTAAGCATTAATTAAACAGAAGAAAAGAGACTTCTGTGTCTTCACAACACAGAGCTGTTCTCCTGTTTACACAGCTAAACCATTAATAATTAATTGAGTTCATCAACTCAGAACCATGAACCTTAAATAAAAGCTTTGTGCCAGCTGAGGTATGGGTATTTTCCCTCTGTTCTACTTTAACCTTAAAAATGCTTTGCTTTACAACAACAGGGCCTATCTTCCTCCCATTTGCAGAGAAATCACTGGTAGAGAAAGCATGGTCACATCATTTGGTTCTCATAGAGCCTTGTGAGCCATGACACTAACTGGTGAAAACAAGGCACTGTGATGCTTTTGCAAATGCTTTGCTACATCTAGGTGTAGTGGATAAAAACCTGGCCTTATTTCTTTAATATAGTGCCACCAGTGCTCCTCTCCCACGTACCACTGCTTGAGATGGCCCACCCATGGATGCTCACCCATTCAGAAAACACCTTTTCACAAGGGCTTTTTGATCAGGTGCCACTGCTGCGGTGCCTATTGTTAATTTCCCTGGGAATTTATAAGACAAAGCACAAATTATCAAGAAGGAAAAGATCAAAAGGCTGCTAGGAAATATGTATTATACCTATTACTATGTCTCAATTTAGAGCTCCCTCTGTAATCTCCTATTTCAACATAATTTTTTTTCTTTCCTAAGATAACAACTTCTGTTCACCAGAACAGAAATTTATTTATTTATAAACTGTTTTTATTTATTAATTTACAATCTAATTACTTCATTTATTTATTTACAAGTTTGTTTGTTTATTTATTTACAATTTAATATTTATGGAAGAAAATTGCTGTAGCCACAAAATGAAACATGATGTTTTAAATCCAGCAATTCCAAAAGTATCCCACTTGATCTTGGCAAAAAGAAGTGGCTACAAATGGGTTACAGTAGGTTGAAGGGCAAGATAAAATACCCTGACTATAAAAAGAGCAGTGAATCTAATGCTGAGCACATTGGATGAGTGCATTTGTTTTCAAGAGCAATAAAAATAGGGAACTGTAGCGGAAAAGTTACTATGAAATAGATGCTGCATTTATGCAGGTTAAAATTTTACTATCTTCTAACATATGTTGGAGTAAAAAGGAATGGAAATTTCAACAATAAGGGGACAAAGAATCCTAAGCAGCACAGACAAGATACTGCAGATTAGGAAGGTTTCTTCTCTGGCAAAATATATCAAGAAGTAACTTGGAAGACTGCAAAATACAGTCTCCAAATCATTGTTAGTTCCTACTGATCACAAGGCCATACACAGGTGCCAGCCTGTCCATCCCCTGCAGGTGTGTGCCTGGTGGCTGGTGCATTCCCTCTGACCCTGTCCTTCACTGCTGCTGAAGGTGCAGGGTCCCAGCAGTGTGAGCTGCAGACGTTTGCTCCATTGGTGAGGCTGACAACATCTACGAGCCTTCAGAGCTACCATCCCAGGATCAGCACCTCCTCACTCACTCAAGCCCACCCAAGCTGAAATCACTGCAGTCACACTGGGAAACACTATTGATTTTTTTAATAGTAGAGGCTAAGGTCTCCAATCACAGTATCCTTAACTTCCAAGGGATTTGCTGCACAGTGAAAAGAAAAGCCCATTGCAAACCCTCAATAGTCTGAGCAAGATCCAACAGCCGTTATATGACAGCACATGGTGGGATGATTACACAGTGCAGACTGCAGATAACCCAGACTATTTTTAAAACACATTTTTTCAGAAATGAGCCTTTAGAGTACCTTGATAAAATCCAAAGCTGAAGCAAAAGACATCTGAAAAAAAGGAAGTAATAGTAGAGAAAAGATGATTCTGGAGTTAGTTTCCTTTGAATCGCCTGCATATTTGTAATTTCCACTATTGCTAATTTATAGCTAAGTGTATTTTATATATATTTGCCCCCTAATCTGTCAGTTAAATACATAAAAATATGACACTTAGTCCAAATCTTGACACTTATTCTATTGACCCCCAATAAGAGAGATTCTATACCCTATATGCAGCAACACTGGAAAAGGAAAATCCTCTTTTTTTTCCTCATGGTCTGACATCTGACAGCTGTCAGCTTCCTTTGCCTGAGGCAGTGCTGAAGGCTTCAAGTGTCCTGCAGAACCTGGGCCACCACTTTGCCATCTCTGAAACACATTGAGCATTCAGATGAGCTGCTCCAAAACCAGGAAACCTGGGCTTTGTTCAAACCTCTGCCACTTACTTCCTGCTGTAGTCTTACCCTTTCCCAACACAACTTCCTCCTCTATAACATGAAGGAAATTATACTTCTAGCAACCCAGACAAAGGAGAGAAGAATATGAGTGTTTGCTAGTCCTTCCACAAGCCAGTTTTCATAACAACATGGCAGTTCTTCAGGGACAGAAGAATAGTATTCTCTGCTTCCAAGCAATGCTCACGGCCACATTCGGTAGAGGCCCTAGCAAGTGTGTTAACACCTGGGAAAACAGCAGCTCAGTAACAGCTAACTCACCACAGGGATATGCTGCAGGTGGTCAGTCTGCCTCTCTAGAGGTGAGGCACTATATACACACTTCTCTCCTGATCTGAGCGGATTGGACTGGATTAACAGGGTCATCACAGGATTTAGCTCTACTTATTACTTAAGCTGTAATCAGTCAGGTCACACTAAAATTGAAAATTACATTCCCAATTTCTTTTAAAGTATTTGTTTGTTCGAATCTGCCTTACACGTATTTTCCCTTAAGTCACCAATAGGTTTGTACTTTAAAAACTCCTGGGCTGTAACCCTGTCACTCCTGGTATTATAAATCCCACTGAGAGAGCAAGGCATTTGGACTGCATTAGGCACCTTGCCCGGTAATGACAAAGGAAAAAGGAAGGAATGGAAAGTGAGGAAGTTATTGGTCTAACTGGTTGGCTGTAGGTGCTTATAGCCAACACACAGAGGGAAAAACTACTATGGAAGGAGAGCAAATGGTCATGGACAACTAATGCAATAACAATAACAGATGCACTGCTACACAAGCTTGGTCTGCTCTTTCTACCTAATGTACTGCAGTTGCAGTAACCAAAGAGCTCCTTTACACCTTCTGGTGGGGTTTCACCACCATCAGGGGAATTGTAACTGTCTTTTGAAACCAAATTCTCATTTGTGAAGATGCTCAGAAACACAGCCAGGCCATATCCCACCCATGATTCTGTAGTTTGTCTGTTTTAAAATACAACTCATAATGCCAAGAAGGTCACACAAAGTACATGCAGGTAACATGTTTTAGTTCACTCACCAGGTCAAAACAGAATCTACAAAAAACACATTAGAAATGCAAGTATTATTCTTACTAATTATCACCAGCAAACATATCTTTTTTTGGCAGTATTGAGAGCAGAAAATAAAAAAGGAGGTATTAAACAGAGCCAAGAATGAGGTTTTGAGACCACAGGAGAGGAACAAGCTGTCCCCCTGGTTTGAGTTTTTCATTTTTAAGAGGAGAGATAATCATTCCAGGATGGATTTGCAATAGATTGCCCTGTAGGTTTGGATTTTCCCCTGACAGTCTGGGAATTTCTAGTCTGAAAACCAAACACTTAAACTCACCTTTCCTGTGAACCAACATCATCTCATATAAGTGGATCCATCCTAGTTCATGCACACAGAATACTCAGCTTCTTTGTTTTCAATTAGAAATCCTTTACTAGCACACTTATATTCCAAATCTGAAGTCTCAAGTAGGCCCTGAAGATGAACAAATTTACCTCCAAGCAAAAGACCAGCATAAAATATGAACTTTTACCATGTTAGTTTTGTCTGACAAAGGAAGCATACATATGTGCATGTACATTGTCCATCTGTGTAGTGCTATTGTGGAATGCCAGCTGCTGAGTGCTCCCCTAAGATTCCAAAAGAAGCAGAGGTACTTTCAGTATTGTTGTTTCACAGTTCTGATGGTTCATTTTTCAACCTCTCTGCTGGCTTGGAGAATATAACTACCATAAATTGACAGTCATGACCTAAGAGAAGGCTGGCAGATGCTACTTTGAGTCAGCTGCCAGCATGAAGGAGTCTTTATGTCAATCTTGACAAGACGTGGTTTCTAAAATTAAAGTGTTTTGAAGGACTAAGTAACTTTTAGTTCACTGCTTGACAAAAACTGCTTACAAATTTTTATCCTTTGAAATATTTCCCAGCATCTAGACTGCATCCCTCTTCCTCACTAGCTGTCAAAAGTCTGATTCATCTTGTTAAAGCCAACAGTAAAACTCCCACTCAGTGGGATGTCAGTGGACAGAGACCACACCTACCTCTTCTCATTTTCCTCCCAAAAGAAACAGATATCTCAGCTGTAATCTGTTCTTTGCACATCCACATGTCACTCAGTCCTGCTGCCCTTCTCAAAAATATTTCTAAAGCTCCTGCAATCTTTCTGTTTGAAAATATCCAGGTAAGATCTGCTAAATGTACTACCAACTGGATTTAAGTTCCACAGCACATATCATGCATAGGAGAGCTAAAAAAAATAATTTATGCATGTCACAGAAGCATTGTTTGGCATTCCACTACATCTCAAATGCAATAAATTTGTGAAATTTAGAAGAAGAAATAGATCTGCTAAAGTAAAACCAGATTCTATTTTCCAAAATGAACAAAATATAGATGGGCTAGTTCAGAGGCAGGAACTTTTATCTTTGTACATATTATATATATATGTAAAAGGCTTTCACTGAGTCATTTTCTAACAGAAGAAAGCACAATATAAGGTTTTAAATCTGTTGTAGAAGCTCAGCACACTTCATAGAGAAGAAGTAATTACAGAGGTGCCTGCTAGCAGTGCTACTGTTAAGGCTGTGTCAGGGGGTTCATTATTAACCCAGTTTTCATGGTTTCACACCTCAGTTGGAAGACACCCATGTGCTGGCCTTAAACTACCATAAAAAATTCAACCCACTAGCAATTTATTTAGTTATTTTTTCTTCTTGTAAAAATGCAAAGAGAAAAGGGGCACTATATTAAATTTTCATGCTTTTCTATAAATACATCCTGGGGAAAGAGTTAATAATTTAAACAGAAAATTCTGACGCTTCTGGCTGAAATCCTTATCCTGTTTAAATTAACAGCTAGTTCTCTTGACTGCAGCAGGACAGCATTTCAGTCTCTGAATTCTGGATTAGTTTAGATCCTGCTGTCCACTAAGCTGCTCAGCAAGACCAAGTGCCTTCTCCTGTTTCATTTGTGTCTTTCTTAAGCCTGTTCTAGTTGCAATATAATGCGAGTTAGCTCGAATCCAACTGAAAGATGTAAGTGTACATTATCATGTTTGTGCATTGTCACACTCTCACGTTTCTGAGTGTTGCTAAGTGTTTCTGATAGAACTGGAGATGGGATCTTTTGAAAGAGATGTTCTAGGTAACATCTGGAAGGCCATTCTGGATGGCTGCTCACAGCTGTTGAAAGACACGCATTGCACAAACCAGCACTGGGTTAATCCCTGTGCCTTCCCCAGCCCCAGTCACTGCCTGATGATGTTGTATGACACATACAGCACAGCTCACTAGGGACAAAAGAGCTTTGCTCTGCTACTGAGTGAGTACAAGGGGGACTTAACAAACACTACTGACAGTCTTGTTAATATTTTCAAAAAAGACCCTCTGGTACTCATTTGAGGTAGAAATCGTGGGAAATGTGATTGATCTGCTCCATTGCCTCCTACCCTTTGGTAAAGGAAATCAACATACATGCAGCTGAGATGCTTCCTGGCTAAGTTTCATTTTCTGTCCCTCAAATGTTAAAGAAAAAATTGAATGGAAAAGCAGCATAAACCCACATAAAAATTCCCTCTGCATCAGAATGTGATAAACAAAAAACCCAAGTCAGAGGCTTTCTCACAACTGTGCCCCACACATTTTAAGTTTCTATGTAATGTCAGCTGATTCAGTCCCAAAGGTTTGCTTGCATTAGCTAGCCTACTAACATACCAGGGCCTTCAGGAGCAGCACACAGAGACAACGTGAACTACCAGGCTTGGAGCAAGCAATCGAAACTGATTAGAAATCACCCACTCCAAAAATGGTGTGGTGGTGAGAGATGACTTCTGACTGAGTGCCAACACAGAGAACTAACTGAGGTAGCACCATCTTAAGCAACACAGCTGACTCTGCTGTGGCTGCCCCCGAACTGTGCCCCTAAAATCCAACTTATCACTATATACCTTTTCTTTTACATTTTCACCTTAACACAAAACAGGTACATGGTGAGTTCTCCAAAATATAAGGAGGAGACAGGCAAAAGAAGAAAATCAAGGATATAGTCAAAATATATTGGTATCAAAACACATTACTCACTTTAGTGACATGCCATGCACAAGACTGCATGCTGCTTAGAGAGGGAAAAGAAAATGGTGTCTCTATTAGCCGTGAAGATTCAGGATTCCTCACAGGAAGCTAATAAAGCTTACCATAATATCCTGTAAACAGGAAAACATTTGAAAGCCTGAATCCAGATGCATTCTAATTACAAACATCACTTATATGTAAATCAAGAAATCCTAGCAAGTGGAGAAAAGGAAAGAGTTTTGTCTTTCCCCACGACCATAAGATACCACAGTGACAAACCAAAGAGAGAAAATATTTTCTCTTCGTGTTCTCTAAGTGAGCATGGCTGGCTTGTTCCACCTCAGGTGAACACCATTATCAACAGGAACAAGAAAACAACACTTTTTGGAGGTCTCAGGCTAAGACAAACTGTGGAGGTTCAAAGGTAGAAGTAAATGTTGGCTAATACACCTCAGGAGGCAAGAATTCCTTCTTGTAAAACAAAATCTTACTAATGCACTTGTATCCTGTTTTAAAGATATGATTATGCCTCTAGATCTTGTTTAGCAATCAAGCAGGCTGACTAATTTAATTCACTGTAGGCATATCACTTTTGGCAAATCTGCTGTCCAAGTGTTGCCTGGCAATCTGGGGAGATTAATCACATGGCAGTTTTTGTGACTTCCCAGGTATCTCTGGAGCAACCCAGGGCCACCAGACAAAATACCAAGTGGTATTTTACCTTCAGGAAGTACTTCTCAATAGCTTGCATGAACAGCAAGTTAGTAGGAAGACAAACCAAGACTGAAATATCTACAACCCTGTGATAGACCTTGAAGTGTTCCAAATGTAGGTTTATTTAAATGGAGTAGAAAAGAGAAGTAGAATTGCATTCACACACCTGTAATACCTGTGTTAGACAATGGAAGTGTTAAGAAACTTTTCTGTTTGTAGATTGATTTTTTAAGCCAGAGACAGGAGAGAGAGGTGCCCAGGAGATGTGGGCTGCACCAAAAGCTGCTTCCCCTTCCAGAATCTGCCTTGTGAGTGAGACCCTCAGCAGTCTAGAGCTCTTGCCTAGGAGCTGCCTGGGAAAGCGCTCTGGAAGTCATAAACATCAAAAAGATTGCACATTTATTCTGAGTCCTTTTTCACCCTTGTGTTTGCACTCTCTACTCTGCTGGTTTTGTACTTCTGCCATCCAGATGTCTGTGTTTGAGGGAACACTATCTGCAGATTCCAGCAACCACATTCACAACTCAAATTCTGATATACATGCACTGCTCATCTTATTTCTACACCCAGCTACACCTCATGTTTGGAACGTTGTAGCAACGTACTTTACAATCAAAATCAATATTGTTTCTTATGGTGTAAATGGTTTTCTCTTAAAAAAATGCCATTTTTAGGGGCTTTTTAATATTTCCTCTTTGGATCTTTCAATGAAAGGGAATCATTGTTGAATTTGTAAAGTATCCCAGACATGAAAAAGAAATGGGTCAGGGAAAAAAACAAAAAACTGAGAGGCATAGAGAAAGATCATCTTTGAAAATGAAATACCATTTTCTACTTCTAGGTTTGGGGCCCAAAACACATTTACATTTAGGGTCAGACAGGATTGAGAGCAACCTGCTCTGACCACACAACCCAAGATCATTGAGCAATGGTATGAACATCATTCTTACAGTGTGAAGGGGCCACTAAGAGGAAGCGAGATTATCACTACATGCAGCCTAATCATGGAAAGCTACCTTAAAATGGCCCCAGAGTGAGAAGCAATCAGGTCTGTAGCTCTTAGTCTCAGAAGTGAGTCTAGAGCGGCAAGTGAGCTATGACAACTCACCTCAGGTGAATAAACAAGTCACTTCCCCACATCTCTGCTTCCTACCACTTCAGAAGTGACCAAATACCTGCCAGGCACACAAGCTCTGCTGCCAGGTAAAATGAAGGGTTTAGAATAAACACTACTGTTTACTTGTAGAAGTCTCACCGTAGCAGTGAGTGTTTTTGGTAAAGGAGACTTGGAAAAAAATCCACAGGCAGGACAACATTTAATGAGAGAATGCATAATGTAATTAACGTAGATAATTTAATGAAAGGGGAAAGACAGAAAGAAACATCCTTATGTAAATTTAATTAAGTAAACAGTTACAGCAAAACTACCTATTTTGAGGTTGGTAGTGGTTTTTTGTTTTGCTTTGGTTTTAATCGTAAAAAGCTATTAGCACTGAGATATGGGAGGAAATTATACCTGCTACCCATTGGGTAAAGTGAACATGTGAAGTATTGAAAGGATTGGAGAAGAGCTTGAAAATATAAAACACTACTTGTCTGAGGACTTCAAGATCCTATTACCAATATCAAAGACCTTGCACAAAGATGTTTCTGCTGGGCAGAAGTGTTTGAACCTTGCAAGCAGACCATAATGCATCCCTGCTGAACTAATCCCTTCCATTCTCTGAGCAAGTCTATTTTGGGTGTAGATGCTATTCTTGACATCTGGTAGTCCCTATAGCACGAAACCTGGGACCAGGAATAAGGTAACAACACGGCTAGATTTACTGGCTAGTTAATGAGAAAAAAACAATTATCAAAAGGTTTCCTGCATCACAGGTGCACTATTTCAGAAGCAGGAGGAGCTCCTACTGTACTATACCACAGATATAATTCTGTCTGAAGTATAGCTTTGTCTGTCTAATAAAACTATCCAAACACTGTTGTATGAGTTGAATAAATATTGCCATAATTACCAGAAGGCATAAGAAACAAGAGTGGATGCCTGAAATCAAGCAATAAGATAGCAGGGTTACAAATAAGTTGCTGAATTAGGTGAAGGGATTTATCTCCCTTTATACTGAGATTTTCCTGTGTCCTGCTAGACATCTAAGAAGAGCCCTTGAGATGCTTCCCTACTGCAGAGAAATATGTAAGAGCTTTTCTAAAAGAAAGCATGAAGATATGAAGCAAACTCTCAGCCTCTAAAAACTGAGAAAAAAAATTATCTTTAATACTTACGCTTCCAGTTCTATTTTGATCCATTACTTTCATGGTATGCTTTAACAGGATTACCGAAAGAAACCCCACAACTGTAAAATTCTCCAAAATTAGAAATGGTAAATTATTAACACTGATCTACTGAATGCAGTACTTTTATATTATGAATTATTTATTAAGAAAACTGAAACAAAACTCAGTACTTTGACACTCTTTTGTAATCAATATGACCTTTTGTTGCCTGTGCTGACACCCTTCCAATTACAGCTGCTTGACAATTCCATTGCATTTGTCTTCTGTTTTTCCACAAAAATAAAACCACCTGGTGGGCCAAAGCCAGGCAATCTGTACGTGGTGCTCCACAAAGGGTTCTGGGGCTGATGGCTGATGCATGCATGCAAGCAGTCCTTACAGAATTCAGTGATGTCTCACTTGGCTTGCAGCAACTTCAGAAACACACCCAATGAAATATCTAACGGGAGAGCATAAGGTGCAACGGAGCAAAGAGAGGAGATCTGTCTTGCAGTGCAATTCTGCCAAATCCTTAGACGGCATTATCTGAAAAAACTTTCCAGGAGCATTTAATAGTGGCAAAGACTAACTGATTTGTGAACTGGAGGTGACACTGTAATCTTTTACTGTCAATAGCAGAAAGATTATCAATGGCAAAATGACACTATCTAAGTTATAGTGATACATGACAATAAATCATGTGACTTGAGCACCCGCTGTGCACAATACTGCACATCCAAAGGTCAAAGCAGCAAAACAAAAGGCATTGGTTCACGCATTTATCAAATACTAGGTTAGAGGAGAAAAAGACAGCTACTAGCTGCACTACTGTGTTTCAGGAATCTCTCTTCATTTCCCCAAGTGCATGATAGGCTTAATGGTATGCTGGGTGATACCAAAGGTATCAAAACACGCAAAACACATTATATATACAGGAGTTCTGGATTTAAAGCAAATACAATGTGGCTGAGGATACTGCTGGAAGACCAAAATGAACACATATGTGAACCCATACCTTCAAAATTTGGCATCTACAGTTAGATTCCTCTGGACTTGAATTAAAATTTCAGTTAAATGTTACTTCATCTTCCTGACCACTTTTTGGGGAATTAATTGATGTCCAGCCTCTGAAGCACTAATACAATGTCTATGCTTGTTTAAGTGGCTAGGAAGAGTCCATGTAAGCTGTGGTCTCTGTGACAGGGAACTAGAGCTCAGTGAAGAAAGACTTGCTCTGACATCGTTGCCTAAAATCAGGTACTTGCTCTGACATCGTTGCCTAAAATCAGGTACTATTTCTCATTCAAAGCTTTCTGAAACTCCTATTACTGACCTATCAAAACTCTCACTTCAGTCTTAGCTTTGTGCAAGCAAAGTCCTTGTAATTTCTTTAAGCACTTGCCCTGAAAAGCATGGGGCAGGTAGCGGGGACCAGTGAGGTGTGCCAGCATGGTGTCACCAAGCAAAGATGCTGTAACACAGACATCTCCTTCCCTGTGTGTGAATGAAAACACAAACAGCTGTGATCTCTACACTACAAACAAAGTCTCTCCAAGTGTTGAAACAAGTTGTGGAAAGGGAGAGAAAGACTGAGAAAAAACCCATCTGCAGACAAGTCTCTTGGTTATGCTACCACAGTGAAACCATGCCAGAAGCTGAGAAATGTCTAATGCCTTGTGTGGATTGACTCAAGTTTCCATTTATGATAGGCTGCTGCCTACAATCTAAGCACAGACAGACTTTGTAAGAGGAGAACTAACAAGAAATGCAAGAAAGGCAAAGATTAAAGGGCTGATCAAAGGATCCCAAGTGCAGGATTCTAAAGGAATCTCAACATCTGGTTTCAGACTGTGCTCATCTTCCCAAAGCTAAGCTTGGCTTAAGTATGAGTATTAAACTACTATCAGGATAACAGGCTGAGGAAAAGTACAAGGAATTTAAAAACTGTGTGAAGGGTGAAAGACAACCAAAGAGCGTCAATAAGACGAACACATGTGCAGGAAGATGAAGAGAAAGAACTGTAAAACCAAGGTATGCCTTCCTTGCAGCACAGGCATGCAACACCTGTTTACAGCTAGTTACACCATTTGGAGCACATATCTCTCTTATTGCTTCAGATCTCTTTTTTTCCCCTGATACCTTCAACCATTTTGCTTCTAAATAATCTTCACATTGTTGAAGATGCTCCTGTATTGCTCCAGTTTTTACTGTCTGTGGACTCCTGAAGGTTAGTCATGCAGCAAGACTGTAGGTCATGATAAAAGGTATATCAGGATGGACTTCAACAGCCTTATCTGTATTTTCTCTTCTCATGTACTGTTTCATGAAGTGAACAGTATATGATGTGAGAGACATTGTGGTAATGAAAGTGGAGACAGGAAATTATTTTAGTGGACGGGACTTGTCAACAATCTGTCCATAAAAAGGAAAAATTTGTAAATACTGTAGCTTCATTAAAGCTTTTATTGACATGAATGTGCCTCATTTATTTGGAAATATTCAGGCTGGAACATCCTTCAATTATTTGTACTTTGAAGGCAGCCTTTGTATCAGCTGTATTCTAAAGATATATTTTCTAGAGAGAGTCCCAGATGAAAGGACTGATTGCCATTTTGGGGACATTTTTGTACATACTCCCTAAATGCACACATATACAGCATATATAGACCATAACATAAAATATATATCTGCTATCTGAAGATTGTTCCAGGATCTCTCTAGCTGCACCTTTCTTTTACCATTATTTCCCTTTTAGCCAACAGGAATGAATGACTGTTATTTCTGTTTTCTGCAAGGGCCTGTCATCCATCTTTGTTATTAAAAATTCAGCCACAATAACAGCAACAAATTTAGCCAAACAACTGCTCTGTAAGTTTTCAAATAAAAATGGAACGCAGATGACTGGTTACCCTGGGAAGTGGTTCTTAGTTGTCAAGTAGGGAATAATCTTTAGAGAGGCCTGTAGATTAGGAGGGGTCCCAGCTATCTGGCTATCTTCAGTGCAATTCTGAAGTGTCAAAACTTTACTCATCATTGTAAGGATATGCTAGTTTGATACAATGTTTATAGGATGCTGCAACACACCTCAGTGAAATGATCTCTTGGATACCCTCTCTCTCTGCTGCTGTGTAAACCAAAAGGTGTCCCAGAAATTGCAGTGCAGCAGAGCATATTTCCTTTCCTGAAAAACCCATTATAGGCTGGTCCTTTGACTGCAATGTCCTCCAAGCCTTAGCATAAGGTTCATAGCACAGAGCCTCTCTTCACTCCCCCTTCCTCCCCTCAAACTCTGACCAGGTCATGCTTACAGTGGATGGTTACCGTTTATCACTGACTGTCAGAAAAACCCAAATTGCCAGACTTCTGCAGAAATGCAAAACTGGCTGTAGGACAACATTGCCTCTGCAGCTGTTAGGGCTTTTTGTTTGCTGAGTATTAAGAGGAGATGAGTTCTGCTCCACTGGCATTTGGAAGCAATTCCCTCTCTGGCCTGTACCAATTAAGTATCTATCTGGCAACATGATGTTGCAAGTTTATGACATGCAAAGGGGAAAGGTATTCCCTTCTCTGGGAAAGGTACGAGTCTTTTTCAAGGTGAAAAAGTAGATCGCTAAAATGAATGCAAACTTTAAATGTTTGTGGTATCTGAAAATGCTGCACAGGTACATGTTAAGAAATTATCTGTGATTTGAAAACTGACAGGGCTTTGTAGATGGTCTTAAATCAGGCTATTAGCAAACTCAAAAGCAACACAAATTTTGCCCAAATATTCACAAAGAACAGAAGCATGTTCCAAAAAGAGTAAACAATTTTGCTTTGTTGTTGAACTCACAGAAAGCATTTTCTTAACTGGTAAGATTTTAAATACATCTGAAAAAAGAACCTCTAAAGATTCTGACTGGGCAATCCACTAAGAATAGCATGAAAGTATAGCTTCAACAATACAGTAGCATCTGAAGCTGCTGAATTTCAGTTTTATAAAAGAAGTGCAATTAAGGCAGAAAATGCTTGAAATTTCTTTCCACATCTTCCTTTCCATTCTCCACTCCTGGTGCACTTTTACAAATCTCTTACAATGTATTACTAGTTTCTTCTGCCCACGTGTGTAGGGTTGCCCCATACACCTCTGAGGGTCCAGCCCTTGCAGAGAAATGGCTTATTAATTAGCGAGATGGCTCTTCAGGTGTGTTTTGTAAAAGCAAAAAGTTAAATAAATGAAAATACTAAACATTACAGAAACAAAAGATAAAGCTGGGCACAGGTGTCAGGGAAACCTCTGGCACCTGGCTAAGACACCCCAAAAAGCCTTTGAGTTCCTTTGTGCCTTTTCTTAAATACTTAATGTTTGAGGGTGGTTCTACTGGCAAGCTGCCAGTAGAAACAGGTACCGGCTTTGACAAATAGTGGCAGGATCCAACTGATGCTTCTCCCTTGGCACTGAGCCAATTGCTGTGAGAACGGAAGAGAAAATTCTAGGTAAACTTCCTAAAATGTCTACAGGTAAATTGAAAACCCTTTCCTCATATAGGAATGCCCACTGGGGTGTGGGGTGAATACCAACACACGTGCACAGTTTCTCTCTAGTGTCATCCTGTAGCTTGGTGGATTTGTCCAGTAATTATCATTACAAATATATTTGATAGATTTTATTGTGATAATCTGCTGCCATGAAGAAAATAACTCTCAGAGGATTTTCCCTTCACTCATTCCTATTCCAGGTCCCTGCCCATTGTATGCAAGTTAGTATTTACAGTGATAAGATGTCAGCAATCTGTTAAGTACCTAAATAGTGGGTTTACGTATAATGGCTACAGGTTACATAATTAAAGCATCATATTTAATTTGCTTGCTAATTTTCAAAAAAAAACTCAGGAAAGAAAGGATAAATAACTGTGGAATGTTATTGATTTGAACAAATTTTTCCTAAAAATATTATATATGCCTCCAGAGTCAAAATATAGAAATGAGTAATAACCCTCTATTTACTTTCGATCTCATGTCTAATGCTTCTTTTTTTTCATATTAATAGGAATTATACTGTTGAAAATCAGCTAGTCTTTAGTATCGCTGATTTTTCAAGTTGCCCCACAAAGCTCTTTAATAAAAAAGGCTCAAAGACTAAAAGATGTATTTTTAAGCTGTTTATGTCAGATGGCTAGCTGGTCACAGCATAAGGGTAATTTCCTTAAATGTGGTACAAAAACAAGCTGTGGGGATTCTAACTGTTGACAACAGGAAAAGTTTGGCTTCTGAGGTTGGCCAGGATGATTCCAACAGTCCCCCTATAATGAGTCTCATACAATGAGTCTCATACAATAGCACCATCAAAAAAATTTTACCTTTAATATTTCAAGGCCAGGGTACAAATCAATCTGCATGGGGTGCCTGAAATTCTTGAGAAATTTAAATTCTCTCTGTAAGGCTGATTCTTTACTTGGCCATACACTGATCTCCCCTTTATCATAGCTCCAGGACAAACACTGCAATTTTTACCATAATATTTTCTGAAGCAATGTGTAGCTGATAGTCAATATTGACTCATGTGGTAAAAAGATACCAAAGTACAAATAGTTACAGGAAAAGCAAAAGCAGAAATTAAGAGCTGCCTCTGTAAGTGAGATACTCTGTTTTATTGAAAATTAATGCTATAATCAGGAAGACTCCAAGTTTAGGAGATTATAACAATGTATGGGAAAACAATATGGATACCTTAAAATTAAATTACCACACCTTAGCTACATTTCTTAGCTGAGTTTTATTTTGATAATCAGTATCTCCCTGATCCCTGCAAATGTTATGCTATGCAACATAAAAGGGAGATATGATCTCTGTCCAAAAAAATAAAAGTCTGAAGGAAGATGATTTAAACCATCCTCTTTGGGTAGAAAATACATAAGGTTTTCAGACACTGCAGTTTTTAACATAACATTTAATCGATTGCAAAGCTGCGTGCTTCCATATGTAAGTCTCAGCAATGGGCAGGAATCCTCAAATATGCCTTTAGATATATAAAACCAGCATACATCAACATTCTTCACCGCTTTAACTTCCCACTTGAGTAGTCAAGTGGCTCTCAGAGTATCTGCACCTGCTGTTATTTACTACTGCCTACTTCATTTTCTCCTATTTCAATTCTGGACAGGGAAATAATTTGTCCTTGATGAGCACACTGGTACAAAATCTCAGGGCTGATGTTCACAACCTAATGGCAGCAGTGTAACAAATTACCAAGTGGCTGCAACTCATCAAGCATGGGCTGCCCAACTACGGTGTAGTACAACTTAGTTTCAAGCATCAATGAGGGATGGCTATGCTAATTTGCATTTCCTTACAGTAGGGCAAGTGAAGAATGTACATGCAATCAATTAACAACAGCAACTGTGCCTCAGCTAATGGGGACAACCTATTAAGCTGACATAATCTATTGTGCATGTGAGCCTTTAATGAAAAGTGGCCCACCTAAAGAGGCTTTCTCCTAAGCATTTCTCATGTTGCCTCTTTGTTTTGTGTCATGGATTAGCCAAGGAAGCTACCAGCAGTCTCATCACACTTCTGCCCTTCCTCAATAATCCAAAGTACTGAAGTCTCTTCAAAAACCCAGTCTGTGATTTTTTTATCTCCTTCCCACAGTTTTTTAACAGCTAAAAGAAAGTATGATCAGTCTCATGCATTTGTAAACACAGCTCAAAGCCTCTGCAAAGTAGAGCCTGCTTTAAAGAGAGATCCTGTAATGAATTTCTACCCCAAAACCAGGATAACTGAAAAACCCCAACGTTCTTACATGTTAAACAGATTCCCATCCATGTATTTTTCAAAAACACAGCATATAAACATCCTGTACGTTCTGTAGACATTTCAGCAGGTCCCCATATTCTTTAGAACAATATTCTCAGTTTAACACTAGGAATTACAGACCATCAGCAATATTTCATACTGCAAAGAGAGAACCTGCTTC
This sequence comes from Brachypodius melanocephalos, assembly GCA_013398615.1. Classification (NCBI taxonomy): domain Eukaryota; kingdom Metazoa; phylum Chordata; class Aves; order Passeriformes; family Pycnonotidae; genus Brachypodius; species Brachypodius melanocephalos. The sequence continues at coordinate 743,972 of VZSR01000170.1, forward strand.
TAGAACTGAGCATCTGTAAAACACTTGCATGTAGCACCCTTGCTGATACCAGATATTGAAGATCAAAGATTGGACAAGCATAACTCATGTCCTTTACAAACCCTTTAAAATATAGGTTATAGCAAAGATCCCTTTGACTGTTCTCAAATACAGACAGTCCTAGACAGATAGACCTGTCAAGCAATTAATGCTTTTACCAAACTTCTGAATTTTATTCAGGAGGCTAAGGCAGATCATTGGAAATGTGCAGTTCAATTGTAAAACTGAAATTGCTTCATGTTAGTCTTCCTCATGCTTAACTCCTCCTTAAGGATATACGTGGCTCTTCCACCACCGATGTTTTGCTATAGATTTCAGTCCAGTATTTTGAGTACTCTATTTCTATCCAAAGATGATCATAAATTGCATTTATACTAACACATGGTAAATCTTTGAAAAGAAGAAGAATTTGAATGGTCAGGGAGATGGGACAGTCAAGGCTGGAAATATTAACTTGCTCTATAAGGAACCTAGTACTTTGCAGAAGCAAATCCAGTGTTTCTGTATTTTCACTGCTAAGAGGGTGGAAAAGATTTATACCGCATTGCATCAAATGCCCTGGTAAAATATTAATATAATGAGGAACAATTAATTTGAAATCAAAATACCTTGCTGCAACTACATATAGTCATACTTTTATTAGTGTAGCTGATAATCAGAACTTGACCCTTTCAACTTCTGAATTCACCTGATGCCAGATGCACCATGAAGTTTTCCAATTAAAAGCCAGTGTGATTCTTCCTGGAATGATATTATGCCCCTGACTTCCTGTTTTCCTTAAAACCATGTTAAAGTTAATGCAGCTCATTACTAATGATATAGTCCAAAAAACACCAAATTGAGTAAAACACATACTCATAACTGTATTTTTAAAAAGTAATTAAGTCAATGCCCTCAAAATTTGTTTGCAGAAATCATAGGTTACTATTCCACCAAGTGTTTCAGTTTCTATCAACACATTCAGCAATTTTGGTAACATTTTTGGCCTTTCCTAAGCAACATTTTGGGCATAAGAACATCATAAAAACAACAGTAACAACTGAATTATCATTCTGGAGTGATTGAATTAAATCATAGCAGAATTGGAAAAATACTTACGCTCCACAAAGTAAGAGCTGGCATCAATCTTCCAGATAATTTGACCACGGTGAGAGCCATTGACGCCACGGTTCTTGTAGTCCAAAAAGTTTTCTGACAAAACCTCATCTATAAACAAAGAAGACTGGTCTCAGTAAGTGCTTGCTATGACAACATGCACAGCAGAGAGTCAGGATAAAAATATGCCTTAAGCTTGACAGAACACACTAGAGCTACTAGAGAGCTTGGCATCATATGTTGAGAAATCAGATTTATCATTCATTTATACTACTTAAAAGTTCAGCCAAAGCGGCTGAAGCAGCAACCCAGGATGGGCTGGGCCATGGCCTCATTGCTCCAGCTTCAGTGGGATGAAATGGATTTCACACCTGTGCTCTAACACAGCCAAAAGTCACAATCTCTACCTGCAGAGACCAGCCAGCAGCCTCCTGGGCTTTTCCTTTTAGCAATAACAACAGTTTTAATTTTAACAGAGATTTGTACGAATGTGCTTTAACTGACTCAGCCTTGCTTGCTTTGGAAGAAGTCCTGGGTGGGTGCTGAGACTCAGTTCTGAAGACAATTATGTTAACTATCAGTTGCATTAAAAATGAGAAAAAATGTGAACCACTCAATCTGAAATTAAAGTACTTCAGTTGTAAACACTCTGAAGAATTTCAAGAAAAAAACAAAGATAATGCCATACAACAACGGACACTGCCTGAGGACACAGGGATGGTGTGACCAACTGCAGAACAGAAGAGGCAGCCCAACAAAGTTGAGAAACTCAAAGACTATCATAATAGTTTAATAACACAGACTAAATTGAAGGAAACTACACTTTCACTGAAAGAAGAAAGCAGAAAACAGATGCCAGTATTGTCCCATTGGCTTTATATAGTCATGCTTTTAAAGGGGGAAGGTGAGTGAGTACCAGCACTGAACTCTTTGGTGTCACTCTCCTGAGGGATTACAACAGAAATCCTTCTAATGAGGTGATTAATAATTGCAGTGGATAATTATAAATAGCAATGCTATCTACAATAAATTTTCCCCTTGCTGACTTGCTAATTGTCAGGAATTATTTCACCAGCTGTGTTTCATGGTCTGTTTTGAAGTGCATCTGTGCTCCAATTGCAAAATCCTCTGGTATGATTTCTGCTCTCGCTTTGTACTTTATAGTTGGTTTTGTCTCCTTTTGAATTACAAATTATAATTATCTAAATAAAGCAGGTAAGTATACAACTGTTACTCTCAGAACACTGGTTTACTTATGAATACCTTTAGTAAAGGACCGTCCTGGATACAAATTATTAAGGATCATGCACATCATTCTGTGAAAGTAGGAACATTATATACTTGCAAGAAGATTTAAACCTGTCCCTTTTGCTTTGGCAAGGAAAACACTTTATACTTAAAGGTGAGCAATACTGAAATGTTGCACTGAGCTAGAGCCTAGGAACTCTGCCTGCCTCTCATTGTGATGAGGCAGAGAGAGTATCTCTGAGCTCTGGCATGCTGCTCACTGGCTTCATTACTTGTGATGTTTGTTTGTCATATTTAGTCTCTGTAAGCTGCTGGAGATGCTCCAACAGCTGCCATGTTATGATGATGCATGGGTGATTACTGTCCCTCAAGATACACTGTTTATAAAATACCATGCTATCTTAAGGAGGCTTAGCTGAGCTGGACTGGATGGTCTTGCTTAAGAAACTGCTGGTATTTTAGGCCAGAGTTTAGTGGCACAGGAGACCCCAGAATCAGCTTTAAAATACTGTGTTCATAGGCAGTATTTGTGAGGACCAGCTGGCACTTCCACTGCTGCTGCTTCCCGCAGCTGGCACAAAGGCAGTGTGAACTCTGCCACATACAACCCCTCTGATTTGACAGACATTGACATATGCCCATACCCAAACTAAATCACATCCCTATGGCAAACTGAGACAATGGAAATGACTCCAGAAAATCCTTTCCTCTATTTTGCTGAAAAAGTGTATGAAGCCTAGAAAACCAGGCTGAGAAGAAGGGACACTACCCATCTTCATGTCCAAGATAGAAGACCACGGGAAGGGAAGGACAAGCAAGCCAGTCTATGGTTACAGCTGACAGGTGAGACCACAGGAAATCTGGAACAAGCTGCTCCCACTGAGTAACACCTGCACACTGCCTCCTGCCATGGAGGCAAGAGACAGGGGCATGTGGGAAGCATCCAGAGAAAAGCAGGTCCCCAAGGAAGGGATACATACAGGGAGCTAGTCGTGCACACAGTTTACGGACAGTAGCCACTGACGGAATACAGGCTCAGGCATCAGAAAAGATAATTTAATATGAGCTTATGGAGCTCTACAATATGCAGAGCACTTGAATAGCAGCAGTGAAGCCTTTAAGTATAAAGCCAATGTGTATACAAAATGTATTTACAAATCTCATGATTTAGAAATCTAGTATGTAGGTTGTTCTCATAGTCAGTTTTAACCCTGTCTGTCTCTTTTGAAAGAAGTAACTCCCTAATTACAAGGAAATAAAAATAATTTTCAGTCTAGTAGAAATTTATGTTCATTGGGATTTTTAAGCCAGAAAAATTTTACTTCTAGAAGAATATGTCCAAAAGGGAAGTCTTGCTCTTTCAGTTTTTGAAGGTATATATTTTTGGAAGGTAAAAGATAAGAAAGAAATATCCTCTGGCAAGTTAAAAATAGCAGTAATTGAAGCTTGTCAGGAGGCTGGAATGCATGAATATGCCTGGTCAACCTGTTTTAATTGGCAAGTAACACTATTCCAGGCATGCTATTCCCTGAACATGCACATTATGTATGTAGCACATGGACAAAGAAAATTGTGCATGTGATATACAATGCTGTTTACCACAGTACGTACATACATACATATGTATGTACATGTATTTATCAACATTCGTGCCATAGATAAGCAAATAGATGGTATGGTATGCTAAGGAGAAAGAGTATGCACAAAGGCAAAAAAATAGTATTTCCTGTTTCTATTGAGAATCCCCATAACAAAGGAACTGACCTTTAAATCATGTTGCATCTTAATTCCCAAAGGTAAATGGTGAAATTCTTCGTTTCACCTCCGCACAAAATGAAGAGCAGAGTTAATGCTGTTCCCTTTCATATACTTCAGGCAGCAGCTAATGCCTTCTGACATTTTTCCAATGAAGCATTGTAATGCATCTCCCTCCCACTATTTTTGAAATGCGATTAACCTTTAAACTAGCTATCTGCTTCCTCTGCATAGCTTGGGTTTGGCCCTGCTTGGCCAAAAAGCAAATACTTTGCAAACGCTCTCAGGTCTGTGGCTTCATTTCCCTGGGCAGCAGACAGGTTACTAATTAAGGATTAAAATGGGGCAGTATTTGGGGTGTGCTGCACTTTGACCATCATTAGTTGCTCCTGGAGCTAGAGCTGGGGATGGTGAGGGTGTCTAAGAAGGGGAGCCAGCAGATTGATTGTTCTTAGACTCCTTGCCCTTGGGCTTGCAGAAGTCCCAGCTGCCTCTTGCTTGAGAGAGGAGGTGGCTGCAGATCTACAAGACTTTGCTGGGACAGGAGCAGCAGCTCCCACAGACCTCCCATAGGCCCTAGAGGAAATGGGGACGGTGATGCACAAGCAGGAACCAGGCAGCCCCGATCCAAATAGCAGCCAGAGGGACCAAGGCATGCCAGCAGCAAACGAGAGCAAGTGCTTTGGGAGCCAGCAGCAGTCTGATGGACTGCTTCTCCTCACCAAACCAGACACCACCAAGCACAGCCTTTTACTGCTAAAAATATTTTGTGCTGTCACTTCCATACTGAGCATCCACAAGCACTAGAGAGAGATAAAGAACCATGGCCACCAAAGAAAGTTATCTTTCAGATGAAAGACAGAATCCAATTGACAAAAAGCATGCTGCTCTTCAGAGGAATTAGGGAAAATGTTGATAAAGGCCATCCCACAAAAAGATTTGTGAATAATCTAATGGGGACTTCAAGTGCTGTCAGCAGCCTACACTAAGCAGAGAGGACCTCGGTATTTGAAAGTTTGTCTGAAATTCCCACAGAGAAGTAATCAGATAGTCAATACATCTTCCTCGGAAGGATTGATGGAGTTTAAATTACAAATAACTGAGTGACCCTTTTGATCTGTTTGGCTTTACTTAAGAGGCAGAAATTAAAAACAAACTCCCCTTTCTCGTACAGTATTTTGCTGATATATATGACTAGCCCATCTTTTCACATTCTCAAAGACTAACAAATATAAAATTTAGAATAATGTGTGCTACTTTCAAAGAAACAAATAATTAACATGAGAAAGGAATACGTCAGATAGGTTCCTGAACTTGATAAAGTATTTCAGTCTCTTATGCATCACTAAATTCATTTAACACTACATACTACAACACTGGCTTCCTGTAAATGTAATTAAATTATAGCACAAAAATAAAAGCTACACTTTGTGTCTTGATCTCTTCTGAAAAGGAAATGCTGTACTTCTGAAATTATATAAGGATTTCTAGTCTTCAGCTAAATAAATCTGCGTTAGTTCGAAATTTAAAAGCAGTTTTGGTCAATATGTATGTCTGTATTATGACATACAATAATAGCCAGCAAAATGCTTTTTAAAATAATTTTCTGTACAAAGAGGCTGACCTCTCCTTGATCTGTTTTGCAACTAGCATGGAAGGCTGCAGGAAAGAGATTTTGTAAATCACAGAATCACAGAATCACAGAATCAATTAGGTAGGAAAAGACCTTTAAGATCATTGATTCCAACCTATGCCCTGACACCACCTGGACAACTATTCCATAGCACTGAGTGCCACATCCAGTCTTTCCTTAAACACCTCCAGGGACAGTGACTCCACCAACTCCCTGAGCAGCCCATTCCAATATTTAATCATCCTTTTTGTGAGGAAATTCCTCCTAATGTCCAACCTAAACCTCTCCTGGTGCCAGCTTGAGCCTGTGTTCTCTCATCCTATTGCTGGTTGCCCGGGAGAAGATGCTGGGCCCCACCTGGCTACAGTCTCCTTCCAGGTAGTTAGAGGAAGTGATAATGTGTTCCCTAAGCCTTCTCCATGCTAAACATCCCCAGCTCCCTCAGCCGCTCTTCTGGACGTGTGCTCCAGACCCTTCATAAAGTATCAATACAATAAAATTATCTTGCAAAATAATAACAGAAGGTGTAAGCCATAAATAAGCTTCATATTTCTGATGTTTATTCCCTTACCACTCAACGTACCACTTGAAGAAAAACACAAAATGATGACAAAAGCCTCTGCAATTCACAAGTGGAGCTTATAGTGACTTGTATCAGGTCATGAAAGTCTTTCCCTTTGCAATCCTTTAGCATTGCAAAACCCAGCCCTTGGAAGCTGTTCTTCCAAAGAGCTGTACAAGCAGGCATCATTCTGCAGAAGAAAAACTATTAATGAGAAACATACAGTGAAGATGCAGATTTCTTATTTACAAAGATGCCACATTAAAAAAAATTCACAAATAATAGTTAGGAACATTTACTTCAGCTGCTACGTATTAAGTTCCAGTGTGGATTGAAACTTCATTGTTAATTCATTTGCCAATTTCTGCTGTAGACAATTAATATACTGCAATTTACAGTTAGCATCCCTCCTTCTATAACTTCTCAGGGAGAAGAGTTCTGGAAAACAAGGGCCTAATCCTTCACTGGTACAGCAAGCTCAATTCTAGATCTAAGAGTTTTGCATATGCTTTTTTTTCAAGCACAGGAATGGTTCCATTTTAATCCCACAAAAAATAGCCCCTTGCCCAGCTAGAGAAAAAAAAATGGGAGAAAAGTGAACAACAAGCGGAGAACAGCAGTATGAGGAAGACATGTCAAGAGAAGGACAAAAGGGAAGTAGAAAGGGAGATAAACTGTAATAAAATGGGGAGTGAGTAGGCAGTTAGAATAATTCTTGGTCACCAAGGGCAGAATATGGTGGCCGTAAGCAAAACTGCTCCAGGCACATTAGAAACGCAGGGATGGTGGATTTCAAACCTGAAGCAGAAAGAATGACACATTAAACCCAAATGACATGTCAGTCACTCCCCAAACCAAGGAGTCTCAAATTTCAGAGAAACACTCTTATCTTTGGACATCTAGCTTACTTTCAGAGCGACTTATCACTCTTTACCACTCCAGCATTCTTCAAATTACTGCTGGGAGATAACATTCTCATTATTTCATGAGACCAACAACAATTAAAAAAGCAAATGAGAGATTACAGAGACTCTATTAAATCTTGGCAATGATATGCCTGTGGGTTTTTAGAAGGCTTTGGATAAACAGTGGATCCAGCTCTTCCTCACTTGCACTTGAGCTAACCACACTGAGAGTTTGAGGTCTGTCACTCAAGGGACTTCCCTCTCCTTCCCTGCAACAGTGGAACCTCTGGCTGATGTCAACGGACTCTATTTTTCTGTGGTGTCCTTGCAGTGCTAGGGAGCTGTGCTCCAGAACAAGCCACCTTGTACTTCTCTCCTGTAACCACAAATCTTCTGCTGAAAAGGTAGAAGGAATGAGGAAAGCAAGGAGTGGAGGCTCAGCAATAAAAGCTTGTGGAGCCTAAAACTCCCAAGGCAGATGTTAGGTTTCAGTGGGATGATACTGCATCTGTCCAGTAATACTGGTGCCATTTGATTCTGCATGCCCTTACAAGTGTGATAGCACCACACGGCTCTCAGTGCTACTTCAGCTGTGCCCATCCCAGCTACAGGCTTCTTTTTTTCTGCACTTCCAGATTTATTCTTATCCCTGAAGCAGGTAGATCACATTTGGGTCTCACTACAGCAACAGCTCTACTTCACCTATGCATTGCACAAACTTATTCACAAGTAATGACATCCAGTTTGCACACAGGACTGAAGATAGAAGGGAGGAATCCAAACAAGGATGATTCTGACTTCCCAGTGCATACTGATGTGTGGTAAGATACAACATGGAAGAATTTTGTTTGCTTGTTTTCAATATAACAACAAAGTTTCCACAGTCAGTGGAAGCCTCCCCATTGACTACACTGCAATTTGGAAAATGAGGATCAGGTCAAAGCAGTGCAGCTAGGAAATCAGCAAGAAAATTTTAAAATAAGAGATGCTGCAGGCCCAAGGCAGTATGAAGACAAGATATAAAGGGACATTGGAACATCTGAACTGTGAACAAGGATGACATTTTTCCAGGTTAACAATGTTCATTAAATAGGGGGGAAATAATTTGCAGTATTTGAAAAATGGATTTACAGAAATGTTGAAAGACATAACAGCAAACAGTAAATTGGACCAGAGCTTGTGATCTAACAAAGCAGTAGAAAAAAAAAGTCCAAACACAACTCAGATGTGTCATGAAGCACCACAGTGCAAAGAACCTCTTGAGAATCTGGATGGATTTTATCTGAAAAACGGTATTCAGTTATAAACTTATTACATAGTGAAAAGTCTCCAGTGAAGGAAAAAAAAATGCCTTTAAGGCTGGAGAGATCAATGGATGAGAAAGATTACAAAAGCTAAATGTATACACAGTCATTACAGTAGTTGGGGAAGGCAGCATGGGAATATTCCAGTGTTATGAATAGTGTAATGTAAGTGTTATAAACACTAAGGAATGGGAAGGATTTAGTTCTAAACCAGAAAACTAAGAGAAGAAAAACATATGCTGAACCTTCAAAATCCACATGGCTGGCTTGACAACCTCTCCAAAACAAATCTTTCTGCTTTAAGCCTTATCCTGCCAAGAATTTTATGACTGTTATGTCCACTGTTTGCACCATGATTGATTCTATCCAGTCAGTGGTCTGAACGTGCTGCATGGAATATGCTTCTTTTACAGGACTGAAGCCAAAATCTGGGATTTGGCGCACCAGTATCCCCAACTGATTTCTTCCAAAATATTTTAGTAGGTGGTCGTTACTGACTTCACTGTAAGACAGGGCTACACATCAATATGGGCCATCCTTGCACAGCACTGAAGCAGTTTCATCCACGGGCATAAGGACCCTAGAAATCCCTGAGAAGGCATGAGGATGTAGTACTCCCTGTCTACATTATTTCCCTCTCCTGCTATTCAGTACGAATAGCTGCAATGGAAAACTCTTTTCTACCCATTCACCTAGAAAGATAAAAAGAACTGTTATTTTATGGGGAAGTAATACATGAAAATGGGAATCCTTTGGCACACAGTAAACACCTCTACCACATATTAAACATATTTAGGGAAAAGAACTGGCAGTCTGCAGGCTTCTTTACTACAAGTTCCCTAAAAGACCATAAAGCACACCACTACTACACTAAGCACTCTGCAGAAGCTTTTTGGTGCATTGCTACAGCCAACGTTAACACAAACGACAGCTGAACCTTGGAAGCGGTGAAAGGGAAGATATGTCAGGGGCCATATGTGTTGGGGATATTCAGAAACCCTTGCATTTAAGTGTTGACTGTATCCACTTGTAAAGGGGTGAATCAGATGCAAAAGCAGTGTTCATGTCACAGCTGGTGGGTCTGTAAACAGCATATCCAGGTTTTGTCTGGCTGAATGGGTGCACCAGACACAGAACTGGGAAAGGCAAAAAGTGACTCAGCCTGATAAATCACTCTCACTGGATCGAAGAACAGCCAGGTGAAGGTGAGCCAGGTTGGAAAAAAGAATTGATATTGCTGCACTAATATATTTGCCAAGGCCTGTGATACCTGCTCCTCTGACACTTTTTGTTCCTAAAATAAATTGTGCTGTGCCTAGTGAAAGCTGCCTGGCCACTGGGAACCTCTGTTGATGTTTCACAGACAGTGCAGAATTGGAGGTGTCCAACAAAGCTTAACTTGCTGAGGTGATCACAGCCAGCCACGGTTGCCATCCCCAGCCTGGCAAAAGACTCATCTACAAGATGACCTACTGAGGAGGAGCCCTAAGATCACAGTGAAATTCTCTTACAAAGGTCGTAAAAGGACTGGAATGATGGGTGACTCCAGGACGCAACAAATCCAAGTATCAACAAAATTCACTCTAAGCAGGCACATTGTGAAGAGTTTTGTCTTACAGATGGCTGTATCTGAAGCAGAGAGGTGGAGCAACCATCCAAACACAGAGAGAGAGCTTAAGTCAGGGATTACACTCATAACAAAGACACCCACAGCTCCCAGCCTTTTATGCACATTGCTGTTTCTAACATTTTACATCTCTGCTGGCAACACTGACACGCTGTCTGCTTGTATGTGCTGGATGTTTGGTAAAATAGCTGCACAAAGAAGTTCTAGTCCAAGTCTGATGGCAGGCAAAATGTACATTTTCCCACTTGTCTCAGCAGGCAAAACAGCAACACAGGCCATCTAAGCCTAAAATCAACCCAGAGAGTATTTAAACAAATTTTTAAATGTCTATTAACCAATAGTTACTAGATTTCTCAGGTTGTGGTGAGTTGCCTTTCTAGGGGAGAAATAACACCACAGGATGAAACAGAGGAGGAAAAAAGTTTTTAAGCTAAACTTCAGTCACTAATCAGGTGAAAACATTTCTACTTAAATAAATTTGAGAGGAACTACTCCAGAAAAAGCCAGCTATGGACAGAAAATTGGACCCTCCAAGATTTGCGTACGAAGACACTTTTAATAAATAGCCTTTAATAATATTTTGTTTTTATACAAGGAAATGTTGAAAAAAAGAAAGCCTACTTTATATGGGTAAGAAAAGTATCACGTTAGCCCTGATAAACCCCTAACATCAGTGTGCACAGACACTGGAGCAAGTGATTTTTTCAAAAGTCAGCTTTAAATATTTCTCATTAGCTCCTTTACATCAGATACGGAGGTGATGACAGAAGTGAAATCTAGTAGCAGCTAAAATGCCACTAACAGAAATTATAAGATAGCTCTTTATCTACAGGCAGCTGCCAGCAGTCCATATTAATTTATCTAAAGGGGCTTCATACTGTGGCAAATAGCAATAGCAAATGAGATAAGAGAGAAAGAGAAAGCCTTGAGATAAATGACTGCAAATATTCCAGCTGCCTCACAGTAGCCATTAAATGAGAGTCCTTACTTAAAAAAAAACACCCTTTCTTCATTATTCATAACTTTGTTTTAGTTTCATTTTTTTCCCCAATGGGCCCTTTCTTAACGAATAGCTTTTCTGCAAAGAAAACTTAAATTCTAGAGACTTTTAAATAGCAACATAGCTTTGTAATGTTCACATTTCTTAGAGAATTCTTTTTGAGTGTTTACACATATTTTTGATTGTGGGTCTGCTTCTGAAAAACTGCTGGATGCTCATAATACTATAGTTCTCTTGAGGGAAGACGAATGCACATTTCAGACAAGTTGTTACAGAATGTAGAGGTTCCTCTCCATTGCTTAGAGCTGATAGATATTATATAGAAGGGAAGTCAGAGCACCTCTAGAGTTCAAGCTTAGCAGGAATGAAATATAATTCCTGCTCCTGAAGGCAAAGTATGTCTTAAGAAATGCTTGTTTTCCCAATTTACATATTTTTTGTCATCTTTCCACAGTTGATCTTAAAATGTGCTGAAGCAATAACATCTATATTATAAGAAAGTCAACATTTACTATTCTCCCTTCAACTAAGGGTTTTTCTATGGTCCTTTCATGAAAATCATGTATATGTGCATGGATGTTTTCAGGAAGCTTCAGGGTGGATACTATTTTTTGCCCTGAGACACATGACCACCATTTTTTACAGTTTTTTGAGAGACTGACCGGCTGCTTAGTCCATTTCCTGAGACCATGAGCAAATGTTACATCTAATAACCAGTGCTAAATCCAGCTTTTACCTGCTTGTCCTGGGTTGTAGTATAGGATGTGCACAAAGTATTCTA
>VZSR01000170.1:756020-783342 GCA_013398615.1 Brachypodius melanocephalos
TCTTTTATATCATCTTTATTTCCCCAGACTTGGAATACAATTATTCTGAAGTCTGAAGTTTACTGGGTATCGTCAAATTTTTAGTGATGGCAGTGGTAGTGGAAATAGAGTAAGTTTTATGCATTTCAACACCAACACTCATACAAAATTATTTGGAGGTATTTCCTAGAATACTACAATGGCAAGCATTAAACTCCTACAATGCAGAACTGCCTCTGTTCTGCTTCTGCATACTCCCTTCCTGGCATACTCACACAAGACAAATAACAATTACCAACTCCAATGCTCCCAGCACCAAGGCTTAAAGAAAATCCACAACACACTGCCTGATATCCTAAGGATACAAATAATTTCCCAGTACTCATGACTCTCCACAATATTACACAGTGCTACATTCAAACCTTTTAGCTCCAATTTCACCAACCCAAACATTCTCAGAAAGGACTGGGCTGTATCCACAAGATAGATTGAGACAAACACCAGCATGACCAGCAGTGTTGCAATAGTTAAGAGTTAACAGACAAGCAATAATAATAGGCTTCAACACTAATCCTCTCCTGAGCAGACTGGGAAAAGCTCATAGTTTCTTTGCTTCTCTTGTTCCAGCCTGGCTGCTAATTTAAAACATAGTTATAGATCAGTTTACATTGTGAAGGTCATACCCACAAGGCCAGGAACATTCCTTCTCTTAACAGGAGCGCAGGCTCACAAAATCTGTGCAAATGCAGACATAAATCTAAGCCATTAGGGATGTCTGAACTGGTCAAAAACAGAAGGCATCAGTGCTTTATTTCAGGTCAGAAAGGTGCTTTGTACTGACCCTTCTAACTGTCCCTACCCCACCATGAGATTGTGCTGTCGTACAGCCACATGAACTCGATTCTGTCCTGATGAAACTAAACTGAAAGATGCACTACAGCAACTCAAGGGCATTCAGTATGCCAAGCTAAAACTGTTCTAAGCCAAGCCCCCAAAAGGCCTTCAGCAGATGTTTGCTTCTACAGACCCCTTTCTACTGGCTCACACTACTTTGTAAATGTGGATACAGCCACAGCGCCAGTTACCTTCGTAGATTCTGAGTGTTTTTCATGTCAAACAAACTCTAAAACCCGAGTGATCTTCACAGTCTTCCATGTTCTTTAAAGGGAACCAAACCCAAATCTCATATTACATGAGTTTTGCATGGGGGCAGGAGTGGGAAGAGGGGATGGGAAGAGAAAAAAGGGAACTGCTATTTCCTCAGTTATTTAGAGTGGGAACCTGAGAGAGTGGAGACAAAACACCTTCAAAGACATCAAAGACCAGCTGTTGGTTTCTTGGGGACTGGACACACTATTAATTTTTTATTTGGTAGTGGAGTTCCTAGGAACAAGACATTGACTATTGTCATAAACAACAGGTATTTAGCCAGCAGGGGCAAGGATACACTTCAAAATTTGCACCTATAATTTACTGGGGTGTCTGGAGCAATGTGTCCTGTTTCATATGGTAAATTAAGCAGGAGTATCAGGGGATATTTTTATTTTTCCCAGTTAAATTTCTACATATTCATGTTGCCTACTTAAAAAAAAAAAACTAAAAAAAAAATTTGAGTGTGTCTAATTGTCCTGGTTGCAATGCCTAAGCTGTGAAACCCAGCTGAACAGGTTCAGTCAGTGTGAAACAGCCTTATGCACTTTCTGTTGACTTCAGACCACCAGAAGGAATACTGTGCCTCTATCCACTGAGGCAAGAGTTCATGAGTTGCCTGCACTACTTCAGAATAGGCATACAGTAATTCTTAGTGCCCAATGCTGGGTGTGGCTGTGTCTTCTCATCTATTCCAGCAAAACACTTCATTTCAAACTTAACTGTAAACATAAGTAATTTTCTGTTAAGGCCAACAAACCAGGCCGATTTCACGGCATCTCTTTTGAATTCAGTCTCTGTTTCTTCCCTAAAATATTTAAATTTCAGAAGCCTACTTCTCCTTTCAAAGAAGGACATTTTATGAGGTTACTCATGGGAACAAGTACTGCAGCTTGGCTTATTGTAACCTCCACTCCTTTCCCTCCAGGTCCTAAATAGTCACCCTTGTGTATCCCTTTTTACAGTCTCTTCAATACCCTGAACAATTTTCCAATGCCTAACACCTTGCCACCATGGTTCTTCTACAAGCTCAGACCTACTATCTAGTATTTTCTCACATATCCCCTATGTCACCAACATCTATGTCCCCAATATCATCCGTATTGAAGCCAAGCCATTTGGTTTTATCCACTACAGCACTTAAGCAACACCATGGCTCCCTATGATGTCCCCTGTGCCTGCTCCAAAAGCTAATCTCACAACATCATATGCTTTATCTGGTTTTGGTTCTCTATCTGGGCAAGATGAAACAGTGCTATTAGAACTAAAATATCTACCTGGTGCTAGGCATACCATCAGACAAGGAAAGCAATTTACCAACATTTCCCTTTGTTGGGGCACCAATTCTTTACAAAGTCATTGGTTTTCAAGAAACACTTAAGAACTTTACATTTTTAAGACCCCTAATACACAGAGAAATGTGTCTGGAACTGATCCATCATTTTCAAAATTTACCAGAGAGCAGAGTTTATATTAACTCCAGTCTCAGCAGCAGGACTATTTCCATAGGAACCAACCAGGTTAAGAAAATCTAATTTTATACTGAAGTGAAACAATCAGGTAAAAGTGGATTGAAACCATTTCTTATTTCTCTGATGTGGGGCTGGATTTACCAGATAGAGTGGCCAAAAAAAATGCTAATGTACATGGCTCAGTATAGCTTCCAATACACAATAAAAGGAAAAAAAAAGGCAAAACTTTCTGGGGCAATTTCAGACTGTCTCAGTCTATAATTATAGTTCATATCAAAATATCCTGTGGCTATGGAGAAAAAGGCATTCTCACAAGGTTTTTAAATGATTCATATTCTTGACTTGTAAAACCTCTCATCTGTCACAGATTACTCAAGGACTCTCAAGAGGAAACCCTGAAAATATTATACTGTCTTGATACAGGAGGTATTTTCCCAACATCCAAATGGCTTTAGAATGAATTTATCTTGAAATGTCAAGAAACCATCATCGAAAGCCTTGTTCTATCTTTGCTGAAGAAAAAGTGAGTGCAAGGACTGCAACCAGTAATTCAGAAAGGAGGAGAAAAAATTCTTGTCATCTATAAAGCCACTTAAAGACTACACTTAAGGGAGCTGTATCAGCTCACTCCTATCATTAGCCCACATTACCGTAATGCCTACAGCTACAAAAAAGCAGCAAAGAACCCAAAAGGGGAAGGGGTAACAGGGACTTACCTATGAGATACATGCCAATCCAGTCCCCTGCATCCACTTCCTCTTTTATATCCCAGTATATCACTAGGTCCTGTGAATGCCCAATGGAGTAGTAGGAGCTGCTGACCATCAGGGTGGACCGGCTGTCTGAAGTCACGAGGTCTGTGTCACTGGTAGACCTAGGAATGGTCACCGTCTCGTGGGAATTGTTCCTGATGTCCATGTTATGGAACTGGTCAGGGTTATAGCTGTATCTGAGAGGCTCTTTGCACCGGCGCCGATTTTGTGAGTTCCTAGATGGAGATGCCATGGCTGCCAGGCCCAGGAACCTGTTTTGGTACAGATTCTGTGAAGAAAAAAAGAAAGGATAGTGTTTACAGTGTTATTAAATTTTTTTTTCAGTGATATCAGAGCTCAGGGAAAGTAGTAGAGTCACAGCAAGAAAGTTTTCCATTTATCATTGCAAAAAAAGAGACACAAAAAGAGGCAGCAAGAATGGTGCTAACTCAGCTCCTACTCTGTAACTCTTACCATGAAAGCAAATGTAAGAGCAAGCCTTGCGCCACCAAGCTCAGCCATAACTGAGCTTGGCAGTGTAAGGAAATTAATAGGAGCTGGCTTCCTCCATGTTAATGCACAGGGCCAGACACAAATTCCACGACTACTGAACTGCCAGAGAGCCACCCTCTTTTGACGTCATGAGATAGTTTTCTCACTTTTGACACCTGGAGTTAAGTGCTAGCTTCAGTAATTCTTGCTATATTTGCAGAGGAATCCTTCTTAAGGCACAGTCACTCTAGAGACCATATTTCACCTGGAGAGACCAGTTAGCAGTAAGAGCTGGTCCCCCCTGCTGGGTATCCCCTGAAGAGTGAGTGCCATGAAAACAGAGTAAACCCTGCTACAAAAACAGAGATGTCTTCACAAAAGTATAAATACAAAGTCAGTGTTGCAATGTCCCTCTGTACAGCTGATAGCTGCCAATGATGCAGCTCTGGTCTGGTTTTTGCAGCAGATTGTGAGATGCTAAGCACTCCCTGCTCAGGTAGGAATTTATGAATGCAGAAGGTTGCTGCAGAGTCATCGTCCTAGAAGTTGAAAAACATTTTAATTTCAACCTACCCTTCCTCAAGGCAAGCTGAGTGACTTGTACAAAATGTGTCTTGGTGCACGAGATCTTTTGTGAGATGACAGATGGAGAATGCTTAAGTTATGACTGGGTTAAATTCTGATGTGAAGACATTGATACTGATCAAAATATTAGTTATTCTTGACTTCTGTACTGCTTGTTTTTCCATTTTCTGTTCCAGCTTTCCCTCTTCTCTCCCTGCAGCTCTGCTATTTCAATCACCCAGCTTTTCATTATTCATTAGCCTTCCATTATCCGTCTGTTGCCAACCATGCTGTCAAGTCTGTTAGACAGAAAATCAGACAGCTTTCCAGTATGCAATGAAATGCTTTTCACATGATCAGAAGTCAAATCGTCCTTTTGAACTCAAATTAAGTGGCAGAAAATCATAGCTCCTTTGTCCAGCCAAGCAGTTATTTAACGCCGGCTTTATTAAGGCTATGATAGCACAGAAGAACAGTAAATCCTGCAAAAAACCCAAATATTTTCTTTATTAATACTGTTTTGGGCAGAATAATTAAGCAGTCTATTATTGTATCTTGGGATTGTGTTGCACAAAAACTGTACAGAGAGCAAAAAATTCAGCTGGCGTGTTTGCACCCCTAGAATATGCTGTCACTTTGGAAACACTGCCCGACAACGCTTACAATCTGCTGACCCAAATCCTCACTTACTGCATTAAACAGGGTTTATAAGCAAAAATAAGTCTGGTGGGAATGCCACACATTATAGGAAGTGATGCAAGACTGAAGCTAATAATGCAAAAGGTATCTTTTCCTCTGCTAGAGGGAGAAGAGGGAAGAGGAAAGGGAAGGGGAAGGGGAAGGGAAAGGGAAGAGGAAGGACATTGTGTTGCAGTTGCTGTGCATCTCATCCTGTCTTTTTTTTGCTACCTTTTTTCTTGCATTTATTCACTGTTTGGAAAGAGTCTACAGCATAAAGACCAAAATACCATGTAAACATAAAATGCATCTTTTTTTTAATCAAGAAACACGCTGTGAACATTTTCTAATCTGGGATGCACAAGCGGGCACACAAACTATCACACTCTAGTTAGTAAATTAAAATTGTTGGTAGTTTCTGCCACTTAGCAAAGAAGGCGCCTGCTGTCACAACAGTATCTGACATAACTAGAACTGCTTTTATAATTGTGATATATCAATGTAGTGAACTTGAAGTTCACTCCGCTGGATTAGTCTGTATCATTAACATGGGTTCCTTTGCTCACTGTGCTACCCAAAAGCTACTTCAGTTCAAAGGAAGACATTTTAATTCTGGTGACAAATTTCTCCAGGGAGTAGTGGTTCTGCAGATACTGCCATATTTGAATGTTAATAGATGTAGAATATTAATTAACTGCATACCTTAAAATTAAACTAGACTTAAACAGATTTTCCAGCTTCAGCATGACTATAAGCAGTTGTAATAAAAATGGTATATTTATCACTCTGCTTGAACTTTGTAAGTTCCTGTTTTCCTGTATGTTGATGTCAGTGGAACAAATTGCATAATTTTAAAGCAACCCAGAAGGCCAAATTCTCCATAAATCCAAGTCTCTTGTATTTCCAGAAAATCTCCAAACCGAAAAAAACTCCCAAATGAATGAAACAGTCACACATAATCATCTGGATTAAATACTAGCATAAAAATAAAAGTGCATCTGTATGAGTACATAGAAAAGATGCTAGGTAAAATAGTTATTCCACATTTTATTATCAGCTTTTCATGTTTTCTATGTAACTATCTAAAGCCCCCAAACCCTGGTGATAAAGTCCTAGCCATGGTGAGACAGCTTAAAAAACTGCAAAGACATCTTCTTGATGTGAAAGCAATCTGACCCATCGAGGATGTATAATATATTTTTAAAATTATGTCTTTTTTAAGGGTGTGAGATTAGTATTTATTCAATCCTCTAGCAGAGGTGTGTACACTAAACTCTCATTTCTAATATAGAGTGTAAGTTATAAAGCAAGAACAAAGAAAGGCCAAATGTTGGCTGTCAACAAACACCTCTTCATTCCTGCCTCAAAACAGTCATTCTACAGCTGCTTCCACAGTCAGTCTTTGCAGGGGAGTTTCCACCCACGAACACTCTGCACAAAATGACTCCCAGGCTTCATTTTCACACTTGCTCCCCTCACCACTGATTTTCAAAGAGGTCTGGAAAGCTTTGTCTCTAAAGATCTACCAGCGACAGGAAAGTCCTACCCAAAATCAGATATTTGGAGGATTATCTGTGAGCAGCAGTTTGCCTCTTATTTATCTCACTTATTCCATCTAATGCAAACAAACACCTGAAAAATTAATTGAAGATTTTTTTTCCCTCCTATATAAATCCAGCTGCAATACTAACAGGGAAAGTAGGAAAGAGCAGCCTAAAGGAAATGACAGATGAGATCTGACTGTAAAGAAAACTGCCTTCAAAAATATAAACATAGAAAACCTGTAATCAGTAAATACCAAGAAAAAAATTTCAGTTTCTTCCCACATTATCTCCCTTTCTCACTCAAACCTCTCTCCTTTCCCAATTGCTGTTTGGCATTTGGACAACAACAGAGCTGTTGTCACCAATCTCTTTTCCTTCACCACGTGAAAAAAATGTACCATCAATGGAACTTGTCTCCTTCTTTGAGACACGAAGAATCCTCTGGCTGAGAGGTTTCACACCATTATTTCTAGCTGAGTTTCACCACAGGATTTAGAGCTGCCATGGAAGCATCCTTTGGAAGCCTGTAGGGTTTAATATTAGGCTTTTGGGGGGGGGTTGTGGGTTTTTGTTGTTGTTGTTTGGGGTTTTGGGGGTTTTTTTTACATCCGTAAAGATCCAGCTCTGTTCTCTGTTCTCTGTTCAGACAATTAAGAGCTGTCTTCCAGAAACTTGGACCAATACCATTTACCTCTGACTGCTGGAAGTTGGATTTATGCAGGTCAGGATGGTGGTACAATGGACTTTCACTGCTCATACCAAAGAAAGAGTATGATTGAAAAACAACCCATCACTGGAGCTCTGGCAGATGAAGAAATTTAAGAGAACAAGGTGACAATATTAGCCACCATGACAGTGGGCTCAAAGTAGTCACTCAGATGTCTGCGAGCATCACTGCAACCCAAATTTCAAGGGCAAGTGCTGAGAAAGACAATACGATAGCTTTCTCTGATGGGAAGCTTGGGACACAGCGCATTTATCCACCTGAAAATTTAATATGCCAGTAGTAAAGTCTCATATCATAGGCAAATCAGACATGGAGTCAGTCTCTTGGTTGCTCCACCAGAAATTAAGGCTCTCCTGATAAGCTTTTAGCTGTCATTTGCAAGGCTTATGTGTTTTTTTTAAGACAAGAAGGAGCTAAGACTGATTTAAAAGTAAAAAATTAGGGCAGTCTGGTGAAAGTGATAAGGTATCTCAGCAGAACTCTTCAGACCAGCTTTCAAGAAGGTAAGAGCATGTCTGTCAAGAAGGATATTGTACTAACAGAACAGGAAGTAAGGTGGTAACAGCCCGTATGAAAGATATGGACAGCTGGATAAGAGAGCACCTAAAAAGATTTAGGAAACCTAGTCATAGCCCAGGTACGAATACCCAGGACAAAATCCTGAGGTTGGGGCAAAAAGACAAGTAGGAAAACAACAGTACCTACAATCGTCAAACTATGATGTGGTGAGAATCTGCAAGCCAGAGCTTTGAGGAAGACCTTTAACTTGAAGGTGAGGCTGCTGAAAGAGCTTTCAGCATGTAAAACTCTTTTATGAGAGCCTAAATTAGAATTGGGTAAGTTCTGAAGGGCAGGAAACTCACCTCTGTTGCATGGAAGAGCAAAATAAGCGGGGGAAACCAAAAGTATACGATAATGAATCTTGCTGCTGCTCCTTACAGGGCAGGACTTCGCCCTCCGGCCTTGCTCTCAACTCAGCAATGTGAAGTTTTTCCTCAGAGCAAACTCTCTTATTTTCCATAGCCCTGAATACTTACTGCAGGATCTACTTCTTGCTCTTCCCAGGAACCTTCTCATCTTCACCTCCACTGCAGGCCTGCTGTGGAGGCATCTCTTCCGCATCTGTGCTTCCCACCCATAGCCCTGAGGGCCCCTTAGCTGCCTCCACTCAGCTGCTTTCAGGGAAACTGCACTATCCCTCCATCAAACTCTGAGGCAGGAAAAGGCAAATTAAATATTCTGATTTCTTCCTTTCTGCCTGAGGACAGTCCTCAGCACATGGTACCTGCACAGCAAATTTAACCACAACAACATTTGCATTTTCCATCACTGCAGGCACAGTACAGTTGACTATACAAAATGCAAGGCAATGCAGAAATAAGGAAGAACACAGTTCAAAAGTAAGCTGTAATCAAGGCTTCAGCTTCAGCTATCATAACCAACACCCATCAACCTACTGCCATCTTTCTCAATTATTTATTTATCATCCTGTAAGAAAAAATTCCTTTCGACATTTGAATTTTGGAATAATTAACATAATGCTTAGAAAATAATAGATTTTTAAAGCATAGCTTGTACTACAGCCAAATTCAGTAAATAAGGACTTACAGTGAAAAATGCTATGCAAAGTCTTCCTCATACCATCAAGTCTCTGACTTGCTGTAAACACAAAACCCAACACAAAAGTCATGAAGCTAGTGGTTGGAGATTGCCACGAAGCCAAAAGATTTGGAGAGCACAGAGAACTTGCTAGCATTGGTCAAGTTATTTTAGAGGCATAGGAATGGCTTCTTAGTGCTCCAAAGGAATCGTTTAATGGCCCATGGGAGTTGCAGGCTTACATGGTCTACTGACACCCTTTTCTCTGCAAGATATTACAGAGCACAGAGATGAAACTGCTACTCTTGGGAAAGCTGAAAACATTTCAGAGGAGCGCATGCCATAGAAACACCAGAGAACTTTAAGAGCATTTGTCTCAATATTGCACATTCATGGCACAGTACAGATATATATATACATATATGCCTATAATGACCACTAATCAGACATCAAAGCCATTATACATCAGCAGCAGGGCAAATGGACGTTATTAGGCAGTTCCTTTTCCCATTTTCTGACCTTTGTGCATTTCCAGTCCAGCTGTAGTGCTATGTTAATGTATCCTCTTACATTTAACTTTGCTTCAGTGATGTGCAAATCAGTGCACAAATTAGAATCAAAATGAAAGAGCTGGCCCTGAAGGTCAGCCTGGCAAGGTTTGGTGCTGGCGGGTGGGATTGATTCCTGATGCAGGCCTATTAGTCATAAGGCAGAAAAAAGTGGCAGCACAGTAATGAGGGTACTCTTACCATCTACAGAGCAAAAGCACAATTAAGAGCAGTCCATATTTTCTGAGAGCAGTTAAACAATCTCCTGGGGACAAGAAGATAGAAGCTGGAATGTGGGACAACAATTGGAGGGAAATTCTTGGAGTTCAGAAAAAGGAAGAAAATTAATAATGCTTTTTTTCCCTTCTCTTTGTGAAAGTACTACAAAAGATTAACGTCTGACGAACCCAAGAGAGCGTGCTAAAAGACACACGCATCACATTAAGATTTTGTGCTCCTGTAAGTGTATAAACCAAACAATTTTCTGAAAATCAGCAACACAAAAGACATTTTACCAGTTTTACATGAGCTGACCCCAAATTTGTTCACTTTATGTCTAACTAAGAGCAATTAACAATCTTATGTTCACGACAGTTGCACTGAGTCAGTGATAATCCACTCACATTTCACGACATAAAGCACCAGTAAATTTCTGCAATGGAACGCAACTAAGTACAAAATTAATTTCTTATTTTCTGTTAAATCGGTAGCAGCAAAAACAGTCTTGTCTCAGCAGTTTAGCACAGCAGGGGATGAGAAACAGCCATCAGACTAACCTGTTACTGAAAAAAGATCTGAAAACACTGCCAACATTTTTAAAGGACATATTCAAGTACACAAGGACAGGTAAATATGCAATATGGCCTGAATATAAAATCTCAAAAAGATAATTGTAAGGAAATTAGAAAAGGGTCAACATGATAATACCTTTAATCAAGACAACTTTACACAGCTTCACTCTGTTCTTTCCACACTACAAAATGAAAGAAATAAGCTTAGGATCTGCTCATATGCTACAGTCAAATACTCCAAAGTCCACAACACTCATCTTTGTTCATGCTTTATGATGCACACAATAGGAGATTTCTATCTTTTTCTTGGCTGGTTTTAAACACCAGAAGCAGGCAGAGAAGCCTGCAGCAGCACCAGGCAGAGGAAGGACAGTGATTACCTCTCAACAGGTGCAAGATGAAGCATTTGTACATAGCACAACGCACCCCATCGTAACAGGCATCCTCGTGTCCACTACGACCACTATGTCAGATCCACAGATACACAAGTCCTTGTGACTGCAGTGCCAAAGACTAAAAACCTCCATTCTTCATCACTTCAAACCCAAGGACAATATTTATGGACAACAATCACGGAAGGAAGAAAACCAAACATTCTGTAGTTTAAAAGTAAAGAAGTATCACTCTTAGAAGAGGGTTGTCTCAAAAAGCCTGTGTGTCCCACACTGGCCTGTTTAAGAATCATTGCCACATTTGTGAGGTCCACTGCAAAGTGGGACTCTACTGGCCTCCCAGGAACAGTACCTAATCCAAGGGGCTTTCAGGAAGGAGGAGGTTAAGAACAGGGACGCTCTTCTCTGTTACAGGCTTTTAAAAACACTGCTGCTCTTCTGTGAGGTGACCCACTGATACTCCTACTGAGAAGCCCTGACCATGCTGCATGTCCTGTTTCAGGTTCTCAGCACATAATAACAGAATTCACTTACCTGATGCGGCTTTGGTTCAAGTACTTTGTCCATGAAAAAGATCGATGTGTACAGAGGTCCAGGTTCATTCAGCTGAAGTTCTGAGTACTTGAGCCACGCAGTTTAGGAATGCAAGACTCCCTGAGTACTCACAGGGAGGGGACAGGCTCCCCATGAAAATGACTGAGACCCAGGTAAGGCTTTCCCAGGCAGAATTCAGCTTCACCTCTCTTTATCCCTTTTTAAGGAGTCAGTGACTGTTGGGATCCTAGGTCAGGCATGTTAGGTTAGGTAGGAAGGAGTCAGACCTCTCAAGCTGAAAAATTTTGTATTATATAAAGGTAAGTGGGCAAAG
Source organism: Brachypodius melanocephalos (assembly GCA_013398615.1). NCBI lineage: Eukaryota > Metazoa > Chordata > Aves > Passeriformes > Pycnonotidae > Brachypodius > Brachypodius melanocephalos. The sequence goes on from VZSR01000170.1 coordinate 767,576, forward strand.
CACGCCTGAGGGCAGCAGAAAATGTGTATTCTAAGTACCTTAATGGATGTAAAATAGAATCATAAGGGAAATTTAAAAAAAAACATACGAAACTACTACTTGATTACCTTAGAATAGTCTGATTTTCTAGACAACTATAAAATTGCAAACTAGAGGGTACATCCAGAGAAAAAGTACAGAAAATAAAATACTTAGTAAAGTATATGCACTCCATGTACAGCTTTTTAAAAAATGTAGTAGCAGTAAACGTAGCAGAGGTTTACAGGAAAAGCTATGAAGACATTCTGCACAATTTAAGAGACTAACAATGAAATTATGTAAATATGAGTTGCAGAAAGATACCCAGTAGTGTACACTGTTTCCCAGAACTGTCAGGTATAGTAATTTCTCAATCATTTCTCAGAAGCAGTCCAAGATTTCCCATATCTCTTCCCCAAAGTTCAGTGACTGGAGGAGTCTTTTTTTTTTTTTTTTTTGTGGAAAGCACTCTTAATAACTTATGCTACATGACAGTTATAAAAATCCTACCATTCTCTACCATGAAGAATGCATTACACCTTCCACTAAGACAACTGTTTTGCTAGAAAACAAGCCTTGTGTGATGTCTGTAGTGTATATTGCTACCAGACACAAGAAGAAAAGACTTGTCTAATGTATTACACAGGTGTCAGGCATAGCTTATTATGCATAAAATATACACATAAAATATAAAAAAGAGGCAACAGAAAGCAACTAAGCACAGATATCAAGAGAAGTTTTTAATGTTAACCTCCTTTCATACACAAGTATAAATCTTTGCCAATGAAAGGTTCAGGTGTGCATGTATCAAAGGGTTTATCCTGCAGATCTATGCATGCAGCATTCCCACCATCTATGCTTCTCTTTTTGCCTGGACACTCCTGTGCAGCACAAGTGGACCCATACACACCACAAGACATTTGTCACCATGACCTGCAAAACTTCTGTTTACTCTGTGAGTGCCATCCCCTGAAAGAGCTGTACGCACTTTCCCTCCTACCTCCCTCTATTCCAAGCTGTTGGCAACAACCCTGTTCCTTTGTGCCATGTCTCTCACATCACAGCCCATGCCATAGCAGTATTCCAGGTGACCACGCACCTTTTTCTCCTTCCCATCCATTTTTATTCTCAAGGCCTATCTCCCCTTTCTCACCTGTCAATACCACTGTCACCACACTTGTAGGGAGGAAGGGACAGGACACAGAGCATCACTTGCTGTACCAGTTGTAAGACAGGCAGTGGATTAACTCGTGGGAACAATAAACATACAAAACCCAGGAGGGCTGGGAGGATGCTCTTTTCGCTCATGGTTCTTTGCAGCTGCCCATGATGGCTGACCCCCCCTCTCCACAGCAAAGAGAACATTAAAAATGTCCTTTTTCATTCACAGCTGCTAGACTGTCATGCTTCTTACTTCCATCTCTATTTCTTTAAGAGTGTGTTTTGAAGTGTCAGTCTCTTAGCCTCCTCAGGCAGTGAGGCAGGTAGGTACCATTAGCAGTCTGTTGAGTATTAATGCCTGTATCAACCACTCCTTTGATCTACAAACAACAACAAACCATTGCAATAAACCAGCCTTTCAACCACACGCCAGCTTCAGAGCAAGCCCTCAGTTCCATCGTCTCCCTTTCAATGAGGCCTGAAATATTCCCTGACATTTTAAAATTAATTGGCTACAGAGCTCCTGTTATTACCATATTACCTCCAGACAAGTACAGAAACGCCATCCAGTCAAGTGTGCTTGATCCTGTTTATGATAAAGTTAAAGGCAATACTCCCCTTGACTTCAGTGGGGAACTAAGTGAATTTGTAAAGCAAAGGAAATCCCATATAGCTGTCAACAGCTGCAGCTAACAAGGACTAATGCAGACCTGGAAAATAAAGAGTTCATATTTTAACTAAAACACCTGTAATGTCTTCATCCATGGACAACCTATTCTGTTGGAAAACATATCGCAAAACATGCAGAGCAGCATTCTGGAATACAGATCACAGCAACTACTCTTAGAATGAGATCTCAAAACCTAAAAACAAATGCGATTTGATGGGTTGGGATTAATTGAAGGTATAATTAGTTTTAGACCACGATATCTGAATGGGTTTTTTTTTCCTATGCAATTATAAGAATAGAAACTGACGCATTTTCCATTTTTTCTAAAGAAAACTGGAACATGAGACACTGAAGCATAGTCATCATTATTGCCCATTTTCTGTCTGATGTCACTGGATGTCAGTGAAAATGACAGAATGAAACCTTCTTGCAAATACTAAGAGTTTGAATTCCATTTTTAAGTATGCTTATTCTTAACAGATTTTTTCCTCATGTATGTACACTTTTGGGGAGACTGTGACAACAAAATACCTGAAGTTTGTTGTTTTTAAAGAAATATCTATTATGACCAAAATTTTGAGGATCAAGAGCTCCTAATTTGCACTGAAGAACGCTAAAAAAACCCTTGACTTATGCTAAATAAAGGCACAGATCCAATATTTTATTCTTGAAAATAATTCTGATGCAAATGAAAAGTTAATACTAGTGATTTTGAACACATAAGGCACAGTTTAAAGGGTGAGATGTCTCTCTCTGTTCCTGGACAGGTAAAACTAAGATAAGTATTTTCAAACAGCACTGCTACTTACTGTTTCATCATTATTAAAAGTTGTTTATGTTTTGATTGTATAAATCATAATAAGCTGCTACTATAATTGTATTCATAAGAAAGGAAAAAAAGCAGGGAAAACCATGCCTAGAGAAAAGTAGTAGTTCTGGAATCACAATCTCTAGTTGAGGAACAAGATTCGGATTTTACAAAAAAGAACACGTGGTGGCTTTATCTAGGGCCCAAAAAACTCCTACATAAGAGAACAGAAGCTGCGTTCTGGGACCCTGTTTTCATCTACATCACCGTAAGACAAATCTGAGCCACATATTTAAGATTTCCGGGAGAAATGCTAGCCAAGGCTCAATGAAATACAGCCTGAAAAACAATTACAGGCATAAAGCAGATTTTCAAAGCAGAAACCACCCTTAAGAACTGGAGCAGTCTAGTTCAAGCAGATGAAGAGCAAACAGGTCCAGTTCCACCAACCAAATATAAACATAGACGAGAGACAAGCCCTGTGACTATGATCTCCAAAAATTCCTGGAGTTGCACATAGAAATGGGCAAGTCCCATGGTGACTATGATTTCTGAACTCCACCCATACTGAGTTGGCTGCCAGTACATCTCCAACACAATAATTAAATATTACTATGGAGTATCACACAATCATATGTAGAAGCCTGTACATCTGCTTATGTTACTGCATGAGGGTTTTATCTACTTTTTTCCTCTTTTACTCCAGTTCAAAAGGGTTTCTAATCCTGAGTTCAAAAGGTCTTGTAAGAGTTTTCAAAGAAGAACATCTGCAAAGGTGATAGGAAATAATCTATTTCACTCATTCACAGACCAAAGCATGAGAATGGTTCTGAATGTAGGTTCAAACAATAGTTTGATTAAATTTTAATGAGGACCATTGGTTAGATTTAACACTTTTTTTTTGCTGCCATTGAATCTTCACAGAACAAAAGTAATTACAGTTTTTAATACTGCACTTAAAATAAGGCCCAAAGGAGAAATTTTTTTACCTATTTTTCTGGTAGCAAATCCTCTGTCAAGGAAGTGTTCTAAATTCATCAAGGATTACGTTTTAGGGCATTGCAATGAAAGTCTACTGTTTTATTAATTAGTATTTATAGAATTCTGCACAAGTAAGCAAGTTGGAAAACTGTTCAGTTCTGCAGGCCTTAAACCTGAGCTCTGGAAGAAAGACTGAGACACACACATCGCCTGGAAACAACGTGAGCAGCAGACTGCTCAGGTGTCTCGGCATGGGACCCAGTTCTGCTCTCCTAAGAACAACAAGAACTTCCTGCTATCCAATTTTGTGCACAAATCAATGAAATATGCTTTGGTCCACAGATGCTACTTTAAATTGATGATATTACTCGCTAGATGAAATGTTATTCAACTTAATCCTAGGCAGTAAAACTAGAATGTCAGTGACATTAAAACCTGACTTGTGAACAGGCATTCCATTAGGGGTTCCAAAGCAGTGCAGGAATTCATTTCTGTGTATACACTGGGTTCGCATGACCAAGTTTTGGTAGCAGGGGACTACAGGGGCCACTTCTGTGAGCGGCTGCCAGAGGCTTTCCCAATGTCCTGTGGAGACAGTGCCAGCTGGCTCCAAGAGGGGTCCACCTCTGGCCAAGGCCAAGCCCATCAGCGATGGTGGTAGCACCTCTGGGATAATATTGTTAAGACAGGCAAAAAGTTTCAACACAAGGCAACACAACACCAGGGCTGAAAAAATTGTGTCAAACAATTATCCGAACCCCAAGATCACTGAAGGAGGGGAAGGAAGTGCTTTAAGCATGAGCACAAAAATTCCCCTGAAGCCTGGGATGCACACCATGGTGAGGCAGCTGTGTCCCAGAAACTCTTGGAGGTCCACAGTGAAGAAGAGATCCATCTGCAGCCCAAGGAGGACCCCAAGCCAAAGCAGATAGATGCCTGAAGGAGGCTGTGACCCCATGGGAAGGCCACACTGGAGTAGGCTTCTGGAAGAAACTGAAGATCCATGGAGAGAAGAGCCCACCACTGGAGCAAGTTTGCTGGCAGGACCTGTGACGCTGCAGGGAAACCACACGGGAGCAGTTTGTGAACTGTGGGAAGAACTCACGTTGGAGAAGTTTGGAGAACTGTCTCCAGTGGGAGGGACACCTTGCTGGAGCAAGGTAAGGAGTCCTCCCCCTGGGGAGGAAGGAGCGGCAGAAAAAACATGCGAAGAACTGGCCACAACCCCAGGGCGAGAAGGTGTTTTCAAGGATTTGGTTTTATTTCTCATTACTCTGATTTGACTGCTAATAATTTAATTTGTCTGTGTCAAATCTGATTTTCCCTTGACAGTGACAGGTGAGTGATGTCTCTCTGTTCTTATCTCAACGCATAAGCCTTTTGTTATATTTTCTCTCTCCTTGTCCAGTTGAGGAGGTGAAAAACAGAGCAGCTTTGGTGGGCACCTGATGTCCAGTCAGTGTCAGCCTACCACAGTACAAGACCTGCAAAGACGCTAGTTTAACAAATTTATCACTTGTAACACATTAGCTTAATAGCCACATACTAATGTTTCTGGTACTTTTTCTCTCAGTATTAGTGATAAATTGATTGCTGTATTTTTCTAACCTTTAACCAGAAGCTAAATGTTTGCATTAAAGACATTCATGTCTGATTCCAAAAACAGAAATAAAAACAAACAGCCTTGTTAACAGCGGAATTAATACAGCCGTTGTCCTGCAGAGCTCTATCCTTCATCACCACCAAACCTTTAATAAAAGTTCCAACTTTTTCCTGTCTATTTCAATGCCAAAAACCCACATAAGGCAAAGGTAATGATAATCTCAGAGACTCTGCCAGCTGCTTAAGCAGGTGACAAATGACTCTACATGTCTTTCCTCCAGTCCTAACCTTGGGTCTTTCTCCTCTTCCCAGCCCCCAAGGCCTGCAGAAACCTAATTATCTCGGAGACTCCTTTCTGAAATTAGCCAATGGCTTCAGAAGTAATTAGGTGAGAGACTGACAGACAGAACTCTGATCACCCCAGGAAGGTAGGCTATAAAAAAATTATACATAGCCTCCACCAATTGAATTGATTACTCACACGAGAGAATTTCCCCCTGTTTAGAAGCCTGCAGAAATAGGTGTTATGGTATTTAAAAGGCCATTAGAAACACTCACATAAATCTAATCAAAGTGACTTTAGTGGGAACAGGTCCTGATCAAATATGCAACACAACACTACTCCCTTTCCAGCTCCCTTCTTCCTAATTAGTATTTTGTCATACAGAGTTCAGTGTGTTCTCATCCTGGTGGAAAATTTTAGGTGCAAGTTAAACAAAATATGCTTATATTTTCTGTATGGGTTTTGTGACAGATTTCCAGCTTACTAGTAAAACTGGTGTGAATTTTTTCTCCTACATTCAAGGAGGCATTGTGCATATTTTTCTTCAAGAAGCAAAGAAATTAATAGAGGTGAAAACTCAGTGTCATGAAAAATGGACTCGTTTAAAATGCAAAGTCCAAAAAAACCTCATTTATATTTTTAATTTTTAAATTCCCAATTCAATTAAAGTATATATTCACATAGAGTCAGAGATAACATATTTGACAGAGCTTTCTTGGTGTATTGTAGAATATTTTTTTACTATGCAACTAGTTATGTAAATGGTTTAATGTTAATAAAATTAAACATTAATTGACTTTAATTAGACTTTTATCATATAGAGGCTCAAAAAAAAAGGATTTTTTCAGCCAGTTTCTCTGCTTTAAAGAGATGGGCCACATTTTGAGAACATATTTGAATTTCCCAGTAAATTCAAAATATTTGTGCATGTCAAAACCAAAGTATATCCACACATCACACAAGAGCGAAGCTGCAAAACACTATGGAAACAATGTAGGTTCCCAGTATGGAGAACCTGGAAGTTATAAGCATATTTGCATTTTACAAAAAAAAAAAATTAAAATGCCTTTTATTTCAGAGTTTTTAAAAGTCCATGAGTTTTTAGCTGACAACAGCTAGTACAGCAACCAGAAATTTTTAAAGTGGCATCAAAACTCCAAAGGCACACGTTGTTTCCAATGTCACCAATTTTATCCAGTATGGATCTGTGCAAAACTGAATTCAGCCTAGGCTTCATCTTGCATGTCTTGGATGCGATGGAAGATGAGGCCTAGGATGTTTCAAGGCCTGTTGAATTTAACAGACCTTGAAACAACTTCTGTCCCATACTCCTGTCCCCCTAAATACTTGAAGTTAGATGGAGAGCACCTTCTTCACAACCTTTCAGTTAGGTGATATAGTGGGCAGAATGGCAATCGTCACCAAATTTCCTATTAAGTGCTCCCTTCCTAATAACCTGCATGATAATATTGGTCAGTTGTGCTGTTTTTTAAAGCATGTCTTAATTTCTGGTGGTGCCGTGAAGCACCCTTGTGTTTTTCCAAATGTATAGTTATGCCCTTACATGTCTGGCAGATAATAAGCAAATACAGAGAATTGTTCCTTCAATTAAGCTGGTGCTGGAAATAGAGACCAACGTAAACAGGAAGAGGGAATCGTGCCAAAAATTAACCTGTTTCTTAATTTCTCCATTAAGATGTAACTGCAATCCCATCCAGTATTTATGTACTCTAATTAAAAAGACATTAGGAGAGCAAGGGCTCTGGTTCACAGCTCCAGCTCTCCTCCAACCCTCTCCCATATCTTGCAGCCATTGCTGGGACCACCAGTACATAGCTGAGAGTCTACAGGAAGAGCCTTCATGCGTGCAGGAGGGCTAACCACCATTCCTTTTGAACCCAATGGATTTTTGTCGATCTGTTGGCTCTTCTGCCTATCAGACAAACATTTAAGAAAAGTTGCAGAGTTCAAAGCACGTTCTTTATATATTTTGGTTATCACTAGCACCAAAATAGGCAATGCAAATATATAAGGCACAGCTTAATGCAAAGGAATTACAAAATGCTTTATTTTGGGTATGGGGAAATGCTTTTGTCTGGGAAATAGCTTTCGGTATAGGTTCTACCAATGCGTGCTGTTTTATAAAAAGTAATTCCCATGGCTTATTTGCTGTTGTTGTTGTTTATTTTTGCTTGAGAATTACACTGCAAAAGGGTATCTGAAAAGTTTCTGTCTGTTGAGTCCTAAATAAACCCCAGGTACAACTGTACAGTAACAACATTTGGTGTAGGAAAGCCAATGGATCTTTTTCCCATAAATGACTCTTTTTATTGAAAGTACGAATTCCACACATGATAAACTGTAATTAAAGAATAAAATATTGCTTTGTGTCTTAATGTAAATACACGGCATACTACAAAAAGCACATGTGCTGTAGTGGTCCCTGACAGATCAAACATAATGTAAAACCCACATTGGAGATGATTTTTTAAAGTGGTGAATCAATAATAGCCCTCTTCCCTAATGAAGGACTAAATCCAAAGCAAAAGGTTAATATGCTGTTCTGTGTCTCATCTAGAGAAGACTTCTTCAAAGGCAGAAATTACTTGCAGAGGATCCACCACGTACTAGAGCACTAACACTTTTTGTAACTGGGACCTTATTTTGATTGTGTTATAACATTATTTTTTTGGCCATGTTTCTATATTTTCCTTCCGATTTTTATAGAGTGCATTATGATTTGAGCACTTGACTGAGGGTAGCTTTTCCATATTTGTTATACAGTTAAGGGAGAGAAAAGGGTTGCTCTGAAATACCAACAGGAGCATGACTTCACTCAGTTGACTATATAGGGCATATTGTGGGGAAACTAATTTAAGAAATGAAATCAGATACTCAAACACTTCTAAATAGTGCTCAGGCCTCCTCAGGGATTTGGAAGGGTCCTACAATCCTTGTACTCATCAAGTCTTCAAACTGCTTAGAAATACTGGCACTTATCTCCAATGCCTACAATGCAACTCAAAAGTCTTACCTGGAAGGACAAGTAAATGGCCTTGCAGGTACCTGCTGTTGATTGCCATACACTAAATTGTGCATCTTGTTTGATTTCCCTGAAGTAATCCATGCTGAGATTAAAACGGAAACAATTTTTTTTTCTAATAATGGCAATAAAGGAGAAAAAAGTGTCCAGCTGGAAATTTTGTTATAAACTTAGTTCAACATGCTTTCCATACAGGATGAGGAGAGGGGAGGTGAGGCAAGGAACTGAGGAATGACTTTTTTTTCAGTGTAGGAAATGCTTTTTTTCCACAATACATAGAGGAGAGTGGTAGAAACTGAACCAAACCTGCAGTTAAGGAATTTTGTCAATAAAAGACAGGCAATATATCTAATAGACAGCACTTTGTGACAGGTGATTGACATCACTTTGGTACATCTGAATACAGTTGTCCACATAGGCTGAGGACCAAGACTCCCTTATCTTAACCACAAGACCACCCCGAGGAGACATAGCGTCACAGTCAGTTGAAAATGCTGCAGCAAGTAATTTGTTTTCTTCCTGCTCCTGCATCAGTTACCTGTTCCTGGCAGGATTCTTGGTGGAACATTTAACACAATCTCCTGTGGTGTTGTATGTAAGGGTCCAGATTCATTAAAGACACTTAGCTAGCAGTGAGAGATCCATTCATTTAAAACTTAGGAAAATCATCACCACAGATGAATTTGAAAATTTTGCAAATACAATCCTCCTGATGCCCAAGTAAAATACAGTTTTTCTCATAATTTAAACAGGTATTATGCACTCTGCTTTACTAAAACAAACCCTATTCTCAATCTTTTTCATACTCCTTCTGCTATTAAACATGCCCTTCCTTTTAAGTCTTTTTAATTGAGCAAAAGATGCAATCCTATCATGACCTCAATCATCTTGTGGGGGGATGTTTCATTTAGTTTGTTGGTTTTCTTTTTTTCAGAGTAATAAAAGAAACTGCCAAATACTTCTTATGATATACTTACCTGATGCAATAGCTGCAAAATTCAAATGAGTGTCATGAAATGTCATCTTGTGAACAATTTTCATAAACTAGGACATTCAAGGATTACTCTTCATCAGAGTCTTTCCGTGATCCTTCATCACATTTTGTGAGTCTATATGCATGTAGAATACCACTGAGCTTGCAGCTAGACAGAGTTAAAAGGAGGAATGCTGTTGGACACGTCCACAAAGATTCTCAGTTGTCATCATCAAGAGACTTCATGTATTTCCTTAGCAATTACAGCACTGCTTAATTTGCACAGAGGCTCAAATGCCTCCCCAGCAGAACTGCCTGCGCCCGAGGCTCTCACTGGCTACTATGAAGTGAAGAACTTTAAACAGAAAGGATATGTCCTCATGAAACTGGAAGAACATAATGGCCTATGACATAGATGGTTGTTCATTGAACTCTTCCTCTTCACAGAATTCAAGTTATTTGGATGATTAATAAGAAAGGAAAATGTAGAAGCAAACACTCAAACAAAAGGCCCAATCATATCAATATTTCAGTGACAGAAATAACACCAGATAAGCTTCAATGCACATTCTGGCTCCCTTTGATAATGCATAACAATTGAGAAGACTAAGCTGTGCAGGAAGATGCATACAGCAGCAGTGTGTTACGCATGCACATAATCTCACAGGTTCCTCTAGTCAGTGATTAGTGCCATAGTCATACATCCCTGTATCTCACACATTAGTGTCTACCATGGTGGCTGATTTGTGTTTTATGATGACTCAGAATTAATTCACAGTTAGAAGCTGCAGGTTTCAGAAAATGCCTTGTGAAGGTGAGTGGTTGATGCATTTCATTCTGTGCTTTGCCTAGGCATGGATACGTGCAACTGCAGTGTTAAAGTTGCCTGCTGCTCCCAGGACCTGCTTGCTAGGATCATATAATCACTAGGTCTTGATTCAGTAAGAATTCTTGGGCTGGCCATACAAAACAAACCCAACACTGACATCAGATCCTTAGCAGGTTACAAAAAAAAGAAAAAAACCCCAAAACATAAACAACAAAAGATCACTTCAAATGAAGCTTGATTGGGTATATTCTTGAAAAGGTGCTCAAATTACCTGAACCACTTTGTTTGATCTTAAACATGGACCGGGGGCAGCTGCAACGAGCTCCGAGCTTTGGCACATTCCATTATATGAATGGTAGTGAATTTATAATGGAATGGTATGGATGGTTTTTATAATCAGAAAAACACACTGACCTTAACACTACACAGGTGGAGCAGCATAATGACCCGCCAATTGTAAGCGCATCAATTCCTGGGGAAAAGTTCAATGAGGTTAACTCAGCATGTATCCCATAACCAACATAAGCGACATTTAAAAATATTGTTTTTTCCACCAAAGCCTGTCTTCGACAAGATTTTATTGATTTGTTCCACTGTTCGGTACCGAGTGTACCTTACCCATGTTAACAGTGTTCAACATTACATTCCAGTAGAGCTGGACGTTGTCATGCACTTCAATGCTGAAATACACGTGTTTAAAAACTAAGAACAGGATTAAGTACAATAAACTTTTCAGACTGTTTAAGATTAAGTATAATATCCATTTAACTTAGAAAGAAACTGAAAGAAAACAAAAGACTCCTACAGTGGAGTTTCATTGCAAAATTCTCACATTGAATGAGCTTAGATGGGTGCCAACTGACCAGTACTTCCTCTTCCAAGCAATTTATAGACAAACATGAACATTGCAGGAACCAGCCACGAAGGAAGCAAATTTCAGTGTACCATACTGCAGCTGACCAGACAGCCAGTTTCAGTAGCCCAATATATAGTTTGAATAGTCCAAGATTAAACTGCAAAATACCATGAACAAGATTCTGCCTCTTTACTCAGCCTCAAACAGTTTTGAAACATCCACATGCTGCAAAACTACGCAGAGAGAAAAAGGAAACAAAGAGAGATACTCAAGTCTGAATCAAGAAGAGCCGATCAGCAAGCACAGAAGGCTCTTCAAACAAGAAGTAATAAAACTGTAAAATACAATTAAGACATCCACAATTCAGCCACATCAGCAACATTTATGATGCCTACTCTTCAGCTCATTCTCCCTCCTTCTCTCTTGTGATCTGGGAATGCTGATCTTTATAGCTTCTCTAACAGCACTAGCAGGGAAAGCCCCATAGCAACCAGAAAATTTGATATCCCCCATCTCCTCACATCACACACCTCTGGAGACTCTTTGCCCACCCTTCTACTCATCCCCACCATCAGTTTCTGCTGTGCATTCAACAACAGCTGAGAAGCGTTAAAATAACATGATTGACACCATTACCAAAATTGTCAATTCATCAAGAGCACAAAAATGAAGAAGAGAACCAAAGGCTTTGGTTTCAGGAACATGCTCAACTGTTCAGAAATGTTCAGCTGAAAAAAAAATTATAAAACAAAACAATGCCCTTCGATTGTACTCCCCTGTTATTAAAAGACTTTCAAAACATGTAATAGCCATGAAATTAGACAAAATAAAAGTATGCATTGCTTTGTCATCTCTCTGTCTTTCACAAGCCATTAAATCTCATGGACATAATCCATTTTAGCCCCAAATTTACCAACTGCCTATAGTCTGGTAGCCCTTTGCTTTTACTGAAAAAGAGTATTTACACTGGAAATAAAGCAGGGTGATCCCAAAGTTGGGCAAGGAGCCACATCATCTTTAAAGGCAATCTCAGAGAAGTTAATCCACACTTTTTTCAGCTGTCTGTTAGAAGCACACACAGCAAACTCTTCCAAATAGCTGAACTGTAAATCCTCTTCTCACAACCAGTCACCACGAATTTTCTACAGCCACACAGAAGCTGGTTTCAGACTTAGTAGCTTCGCACATAACAAAAATTAATAGACTACATTATGCCACATACAGTGGAGACATTCCATTCTCTACTTTCTGTGATTTGGGATAAAAGCACAGGCACAGGTCTCTTCCTAAGCCAGTTCTAAGGCAGCTTTCATAGAAAGTTTCATTCTCACAGACAATGTGAAAACCCCATAGCTTCACTCCTGCCTCCAGAGTCATCCACAACACACCAGCAGGTTATGCAGAGCGGGGATGCTGCAAGACCACTCTGAAAAGAGGAAGTGCTTCCAGACTTGCACCCCATCTGCCTCCTGCTGTGCCAGACAACATAACTCCAAGGTATTGCAATACATTTTCTCACTCCTCCTTCCTCAAAGCATCTCAGCATTACAAACCTCAATTCAAGTCGCTCAGTTTGTGAATGGCAAGCAAAAATAAACCAGTGTGCTTATGCACCTAAACTGCCTGGCTCACATATCACACAAAACCTGTACTGAGTCACAGAAAGCATTTTTTGCACAGAGGCAGAATGCGTTGTGATCCCTTCACACATTTAGTCCAGAAAGAATGACGTTGCTCAGGGTTTATGGCAAACCTGACAGAAAGCCCTGCTGCTATCCCCCCAGCCAGCCAGGAACACCCCATGAGCCATACTGTGGCTGGGCCTCTGTCCTCTGTGCTGTATTCATCTCCTGCTCCAGGGCAAGTGGCAGGTGTGCCTGTATGCATTCACACTTTACCAGCAATATAGGAGAAGTGCTATCTTACATATGGATAGATTTACTCTGGGGTACATTTATATTAAATTACATGCTTCAGAATCGTAATGATATTTGAAGTGCACTTCAGGTAAATTGGAGAGTCTATGATCAGAAAGACTATCATTGCTCAGATGAACACTGTTTTCTGTATTTGTTTGTTGGCGGTCTCTGGTCAACTACAAACCACTGTCTTTACATTCAGATTGCATGTTTCCTGGCACTTTAGTTTGGGTTTCACACAGCTCTCATACAGCATTTGTACATCTCAGTCCATGACTGGGTCTGCCAGTTGCTATTGCAATGAAAGTCTAAACAGCACTTATTTCAATAAATGCATATGCAAACATATCATCTCAAGGGCCCGGAAAATCAGGAGTATTATGTTTAGAACCTGTGCAATAAAGAGGTGAAAGAAACAGACTAAGGAATACAGGAGTTGTGTTGCTTGTTTTGAGACTCCTACAGCCTATGTACACATTCATTTTCTGTCTGGGAACAAGAGTTTGTCAACAAAATCAGCCCTGCTCAGAGGATGAGTAGTTTCTTCTTAGATCTCCATATGAGATTATCATGATCCAGAAGAAAAGTAGGGAGAAGACTCCACTCAGCAGTGGAGTTTTCTTAAGCTATTTCTCCTTCTGGAAATAAAGCAAACCGAAGTTGATTCAATTGATGTTTACAACTTCCCTGATTTCTATTTTTATCTCTCTCACCTTACCTAACACCTTCTCTTTGCTCACCCATCATTTAACATTAAGGTTTCTTGTTTGCGCTGATAAGTTCAGCTATACCTCAATCCTTTCCCCTTCAGTTTTCTTATCCATCTCCTTAGTTTCTGCTATTATTCTATCTTTTCCTTCTTTCCCTCCACATTTCATTTCTTTCAGGTTTGTCCCCCTCCCTGCAGAAGCCATTGCTGGTCTCCGCAGCTGACACTTGATCCTCCTATCCTAGCTTTTAAGTAGTCTCTGTGCACCTTTGCTTTTCTCCAGTTTATCATGCAAGTATGTTAACATAATCTTTATGCATGCCATGTCCTGCCTAAAGCAATCTGAAGACGCATATCCTGCTGGTAGCTGCCATTTTGCTTCAAATCCCTATCTCAAAAACACTTTTTGCGAAAAAACCCTGATCACAGTAACTGGAATGCAAACAACTAAAACCAGTATCTCTTAAATCTCTGCATGTTTATGCACATATCTGCTTGTACCTGTTTACATTTCTGCTGCATCCTGGCCTCTGGCTGCAGCCCATGCTTCCCATACTGCTTCCCCTTAACCCTTGGGATAGTTTGTACAGCAATTACCCCAACGGGTCTCCAGCCAAGATGTGCAGAATGAGCTAGTAAAGCTCCTGAGCCACTTCGGATGAGATGGAGCTCCACAAGCAGCCATACTAACAGAACACAGAACGTGCTTTTCTGTCAATAAACAATCCTGTTAACGATGACAGAAGAGTAGGTTTGTTTGTACAGCAGATATGCTTTTCTGTCCCTCTGTTGCTCCCCTTCTTCATTTGCCCCTCCCACCATCAGCCTCAATTACCTGCTGCACGGTTTAAGTACTGTCTTTGCATTGAAGTCATTGGAACATCATCAAAGAGATCAGAATTACGTGGGTTTTTTTTAAACTTCCACAGATTGGTTTTTAAAGGTTTTTCAGTTTTTATAAAGGTCAGAGAAAGATAGGTAGCAGCAGTTATTTATGTTAGAAGTGTTTGTTCCTTCTACCTCAGTAAGTACAAATACGTAAGACAAACTCCTGCATTTTTCAGGTTTGGTAATTACACCTGCCAGCTGAAGCTACTAGAGCAGGAAATATATAAAATCCCTTAAAATAAATGCATGGTTTTGTGACTGCAAGATAAATACTAGCAAATTCTCATGTGTAAATTAGCTAAATAACTCACAAGCCAGTATACAAATTAAACATTTTCTTTTCCCTTCAGAAGACAAAAAGAATGCAATATCATTAGAAAAATAATTAATATGTTAATTGAGGATTTTAATTGCCCAGAGACAAACCTCGGTTGCATCAAAATCTGGCTCAAAATCAGTTACATCTGTTGTGGAAAGCACTCCAACGTTCTCAAGTAAAGGCATAAAATCTTGTACATATTAATACAAAATGAAAACACTGATTGTTTTACACCAAAGGCAAATTAAAAAGATAGCAATATCTTCATGCCATTTTCAGGTGGGATCTTCCATTTGCTAATTTGCAAATCTACCACATTGTTCTCAATTTGCAGCCCAGTTTTTGAAGTCATCAGACAGTAATGGTCTTCTCTCCAGGCCTCAGATGGAGGGGAGAGTGAGGGCCATAGAACTATACCATGAGATAAAGTTTTCTGTCTCATGGGTGTCATAAAATCAAGACTATGAGGTGGACAAGGAAACCTAAATTCTTGAACAACGGTTTTTCGCAATCTAAATTCAAAAGGCCTGACCATGACCTTCCCTGTTTCCTACACTTGATGACAGTGAAGGGTGGGGCCTGAGAGATGTGTCAAGGGGGCTTCACCCATGAATAACCTGCTGGAGTCCAGCTCCGTGCAGTCACAACCAGATCCAGCCTTTGTCAGCCAGCTGTGCCATGGATGATTTGTGTGGGTGGGCTCTGAAC
>VZSR01000170.1:783442-797517 GCA_013398615.1 Brachypodius melanocephalos
GAAGAGGAAGGTTGTTACTGGTAATGCTGACATGGATAAGGAGGGCACTGGACACTGAAAGGCAACTGCCACTCTTTAGAGGCCCTATGTGCCTGGAGGAGGGATGCCAAGAAGGACTGAAGAGTTTCCCTCTTATTGCCCACCTGTAACCATCTGAGACTGCCAGTGTGACTGATGACATCATTCAAATACAAAAGAATGCTTTTTTAATTTTAGTTTTAAAAGAAACTATGTAAAACAGTCCTCTAGCACACAGGTGGTAGGCAGTTTGCAAAACTGGTGCAATGAGTATAAAATGTCAGACTGTATCCACTCAGTTACAGAATCTCAGCATTTTGATGGAAGCTCAGTGTCACAAGACAGGCCCTTGCATGTATCTGAATGTGATTGGAGATATCAGCAGGCAGAGCAAGACTAGAGAAAAATTTGTTATCACTAATCCTGTCCAGAGGACTTTGAGAAAAAGAAATCTGTACATCCCATATAACATGGGATTTTATGAGCTAAAATTTTAGGTTTGAATTATGCTTGAAAACTAGTTGGTAGTGAATTTCAAGACCAACTGAGCTCTTCTCTCATAAACAACTTTCAGAAAGGATAAAGTGATAAACTATCTATGAACCTGTTACCCATGGCTGAAGTGTGTTTTGTATCCCATACAAACACAGACAGTGAGTGTATTTAATAGAGGATTCGTGCAGCATGGTTTCAGTGGAACAAGGGAACATGACAGCAAGCAGCAATGAGCAATTTTCCTGGTTTGGAAGAGTTCTTATTTGCCTGACAGTGCTTTGGGCTCAGATCCAAATGTTCTATGTCCAAAAATGGCCAACCTTTCCACCACACCAATGTCACCTCCACTTACTGGTTTCTCGAAGTCTGTATTTTTTCCATGGTGATCTGCTGGCTCTGTCCATCTCAGCCTATGGCTCTGGTTTCACTTTGGCTTTCCTCCAGGCTGCAGTTGCTGAAATCAGCCCCTCTATGCTCCAGGAAAAGCATTTGTAACCAAACAGATCAAGTCCCTGGTGCTTCTCCCTGCAGGATCTCATGGACATTTCATCTGGCACAGAAGGGGATGGCTGATAGGGGTGGGCTCTGGGCTGCAGGGTTGGGTTCTGCCACGGCCTGAGAGAGGAGTAACAGCTCGAGGTTGGTCCTTGGGAGCCAAGAGGCAAAGGATGTGTGGGGGATGCCCAGCAGCTGTGCCCAGTGCATGGTCACCAAGGGCCTCCGGGTGTGCCTTGGGGCTATGAAGGATGCTGAATGGAGGATGATGCTGCACATGGTGGTTCCCCATCATCTCCATGTCAGAGTGCCACCACCCAGCAGTGCATCACTCACAGTGCCCTGGGGCAGGATAAAAGGGAGCATCCTTCTGTGTCCTACTGCCAGAACTGACCCAGGGCCAGCCAAAAGACATCCAGGAGGAAATCCCTGAGGAGATGTTGAAATTACTTGGAGGGAGCTGACAAAAGGAGATCAGGTGATGGACAAGGCTGGTGGAGGTTCTCTGCTGCAAGGAGAGAACTTTCAGAGTTCATTGGAAGGATGAAAATCTCTTTCAGCTACATAGCTGTGACCAGACCAATTAAACGCCTTCTTGAGGAGCACTGCTGAGCTCCCTGTCTGCATTCCCTGTGGAGTCAGGGACAGCAGCCATAAGAAGAGAAGTGCAGAGATGTTTCCAGGGCTTCCAGGACTTTGAATCACCCACTGGTGCAGGAAGCAGGTGCAGAAAGGATTCCTGCCCTCAGTCCAGGGGTGTGTAATCAGTCTCAGAAGCTCCTGAAATGACTCTCGGTAGGGCAGATTAGGGCTTGGGCATCTCCTGGGAGGCATGATCAGCCTGTGAGAGGAGGGGCCATGTCTTGCTCATGTGCTCAGGGAATAGCCAATTGCCTCCACCCAGGTCAGGAAGGAATTTTCCCCTGGGGTAGATTGGCACTGGTCCCCGGGGTGTTTGCCTTCCTCTGCAGCACTGAGCCTGACCACTGGTGAGGACAAGAAGCACAGGAACACAGTGAGCTTTGGAAGGCAAAAAGTGTGCTTGGCATCAATATGTGTCACATTTCAGAAATTCACTATGGTTTGACACACCTCCTCTGCTTTTTCTTTTGTGTGTGGTTGGTCCTGATCATTCTCCACATTCTCTTCAGGAAACAGGAACTGCTTGGCACGCATTCCTGCTGCTATTTTCTGTAGCTCTGTCACCTGCCTTTGCGAGACTGCAAAAAATGTATTTTCAAGCTAAACTGAAGAACACATCAGCCTGCTCCTGGCTATACATGCACTAAGACCTTGAGAGACTTAAGAGAAAATGAGACAATATCCAGTACTGTAGTATGTTGTGGTCTCAGGACAGAGTCTTAATGTTTATCAAATTTCCTTCAGTACAGAAAGTAGGAGTTTTAAAGAGGGAACAAGATGTCAGGGTATTTTCTTTGCCTAACAAGTGGGAAGGACGAAAAGAAAAAGCCGGTGAAAATTAACCGAAAAGGGGGACAGACATTCCAGGAATGTTGGCAATGAGGACTGACCAAAAGCAGTGCTGAATTCTTGGTCTGGAAGGAAAGGTGGTAGAGGAAGGGTATCCACAGGTCATGAATTCCTCTGAAGATGAGCAGCTGTTTGATATACTGCACAGAAGCAGAGGCCAACAAACCAAAAACAAAGAGCATAGAGACAGAAAAATACAATTGGAAGAACATTCTCTATAAGCAGAGGATGCTTGCAGCAGTACTGCAGCTAGAGAGAAAGGGAGACTTGTCCATTCCTACACAAGATATTACAGTAACTGAGGCCCTGGGGAAATGAACACTGGACAATGACAAGCTGGACAGCTCCCAAAAGCTTCTCCTCCAGAGCCCACTCAACTAATTATTTCCAGCATCACTTCCTACCCTCAATGGAGGGATCAAGTTATGAAAGAGTCAAATTTCTTCTTGCTTTGGCAAGCCACTGGGAAATTAGGCTTTTCTACAATCTCTTCTTTCACCTCTGGATTTTGTCAGGCTATCCACCAACATCGTTGGCTGTATACATAACACTACAGCTGCTGACAGCACACAATGAAAGCTAAAGCAAGTTGGCACCAATAATAATAGGAAAGGTCTCAGGGTTCATATTTTTATAACACCAACATTAGTTATTATTACTTTTTATATGTGGTGAAATGATATGTATGTCCATTTTTACCTAATAGTTTGGTCAGCAATGACATTTTCCAGGAGAACTCCTCCATAGATATTTTTGATTACTTGTTTCACTTTTTTCCCTTATTGATAAATTTCATGCATCAGCACAGGCATCAGCAGTTCAACCACTGGGCTCAAAAAAACTTTTGCAAGTTCTGGGATAGCTGCAGGAACCGCAGCTGCCGAAACTCTTTCTAGAGTCATGCCACTGGGACTCAGCACTGGCCTGAGTAGAAAACATTTTGCTTTTTGATGAAGTGGAACTGTGTGTATCACCACATCTTCAGATGGAGTAATTTCTCATTGCTCCACTGGCTCTAATGTACTATAATCAACAACTGGCTGAAGGGACTGGCTTCAAGTCTTCAGTTTCTCCCTGACAATCGTGATTTTCCTAGTGATGTGGATACTTGGCAGTACATTGGCTTAAGCAGAAAAAACAGTTTAACACAGTCCATCAGTCACTTATGAAATGAACTTGGATCTGAACTGCAGTCCTAGAAGATCAGTGGAACACTAACATCTGCAAATGAATTAATGCTTACCAAATGAAGTTTACTACTGAATGGGCTGTAAATGTCAAGCACAAGGAAACCAGAATATCTAAAGAAACATGCATGAGCGAATAGTCAGCGTATGTATCCCTTATCCTGTTTCTAGAATCCTATAGTTGCAAATGTATTTAGATTCCTCATTTGGCTAGGGCAGCAAGAGATGGGGGAATAGAGATGAACTGGACAAACAGCACATAGGACAGTCATGCCATAAGCTATTATGGCATTTTGTATCCAGCAGCATGTTAAAGCTGTTAGACCTACAGCAGGAAAAGGTACAAGACAGAAAACTTTGTTTAGCACTGCCTAAATGCCATTACTCCCCTCTGACTACAACAAACCACTAAAGCCTTTGTCTGCAAAGCAGCATGTTTCAAATATAACAAATTGCTGCTGGACCTCTCTGGAGCTGGCAATCTCCTCAACTTATCTGATGAATTGTGACACAGAGACAGCCAACTATCTATTAGCAGCACCACCAAGATCTTCCCCCAATTGCTCAGTGCAATGATCAGTATCTACAAACCAAGCTTATATTTAATTGGCACAATAATAGGGGGGTGGAGGGGAAACAAGCAGTTTGCAGAAAACCAGCAATAACAAGCTTCTATCGTAAATGATAAACACCAGACCCTTTCACTCCTGTTTCTAAACCACCACTAAAAATCTCAGGGCTACACTGCTGCAACATCACTGCCACTGCCTCCTAACAGCTGTTCAGGCAGCAAGCAAGATTCAGCATCCTTTTTATTTTGATGAAATTATCCTGCACTCCATTTTCATCCTCTTTTTACTACACATGGTATGAAACAACAAACTGGCATTATCTATGCCACTGTCATGCATGTATTACCTTATTAAATGCTGGATTTCAATAGCTTACTAAATATTGAAGTTATGGGAAAAGGATAGTTGAGAGGTGGGTCTACTATATGGTGGGTTTTGACCTCTGTGCCAAGCTGTGATACCCTAGACTTTTATTTGCTTTCCAATAAACACACAGGCAAAGGTTAACACAACAGGATCCAGTAGTCATATTACGGACCACTCACTTTTTTCAAAACAATATTGAAAGACCAAGTTATTAATGTAATGTAGAAAAAGGAAGAGATTATTTTTTTTCTCCTTGAAAAAAACAATACCAAATCAGAAGCATTATTTCTGCTAACTTGATAGCTTCAGCTCACTTGGCAAGAAAGCTCTTGGAGTACACCAGCAGCAAGTCTCAATGGGCTTATTCCTGGGAACCCTAAAAGTAGACAACCAGTGCTCTCTCTGAAGTTACAAGCAAGCTAAGTATCTAGACAAACTGAAATTTTCTACACAGATGAAATGTAAAGCCATGATGATTACTGGATACTACTAATCACTGATTATCCAGCAGTCCACTGTCACGGTACTTCAAGCTGGCTATAAGGAATATATTTTTATACTTGGTAAAAGTGATAAACAGGATAATGAATCAGGAAAATAAGAGATGATAAAAGGCCACTGAAGAAGCCAAGAGCTGTATCTCAAAAAGACAGCCTTGAGGACACATCAAGATCACCCCCACAGAAATCTGCCCACAGGTACAACAGCCCAGTGAGTCCTACCTATACCAACAACTTCCCACTACTTGCTATGCACCATCTTCCAAATGGAAAGAGCAAGATGAAAAAAAAATTAAATACGGGCCACCTAAATAATTCCCATCCCAATCGGGTCAGACCAGCAATGTTCCATCTTCTCTTCGAGTATCTAAGACAGTCTTCAACAGGCAACCTGGATGAAAGTTATTTGCAATTGATTATGTTCTTCTATTTTTAATAAGACTTAGGAAACATTAGGGTGAAATTCCTGTACTGCTGAAGAGGATTATAATTTGCTATTTAAGTTCAAGATGGTGAAATATTATCCCCATTAATAATTCCTTGCTTCCCTTTTAATTTTACCCTATAAAAAGGGCAATAGATTAAATTATAACAAAAATAAATCAAAGCATGGTCTTATTTGCATATGTGTGACAGCAGGTTTTTTTTTTTTTTGCTTTTAAGAATTGAAATCAGGTGACTAAAATTTTCTTGGAAATATAGGTATCAAAGATAAAAGAATGTTTCTATCTCTGCCTTCATGACTGTTGTTTCCCATAAGGGATGAAGTCAAAATAACTTCTGAGTATAACTTCTTCCACAACAGTAGTTATTTACTTGACTACATTTCACCATTTCGGTAACCCTGAGAATTTAAAGGACATTCTTACCTAAAAAAATTTAGCAAATATACATTTTTTTCCCCCCGAGCAACTGACTTATTTCTTCTTCTGTGTAAGATCACTTCTCTATATAAAAAATCTGCAGTGCCATGAAGAAGTCAGTAAGACTTTCTTATAAATCTATAGTTCATACGACCCCTGTGGACTGAAGATTCTTTGAGAGTTCACCAGGGTCCCTGAATTGACTGCAGCTGAGCTGCAGATTACAGGAGTATACATCTCAGTTTTAGAGCAATCTAAAAAACCTGGCGTGCAAAGCAGGGAGGAAGAAAGGCATCTTTGCAGACAGGAGAATTTTGAAACCAATAAGAGACAGAAGGAATTCTTACCAGCTCCTAAATAACAGCATATTTAGGTGAAACTAACACTCCAAGTGAAAAAGTTCCCCTTAAGGATAATGGAAGGTAAAGTTTTGAGTTTGAACATCATTCTGTGTACATGTTTTCAGAATCCAGAGATCACTGTATTAAAGACTCTCCCTTGTATCATTCAATCAGCATTTCCCGTCATTAGTCCTCTGTAGTTTTTTCCTAACTGGCATGTGCACTCACATGCACAACCTCTGCCTGCTCATGTCCCTGTTCTCTACAATTGGTGCTTAGAGACTTAAAAGACTCATTTTCCTGTGTAGTACCTTCTCTCTGCTTGCCTCAGGCTATGCCTCAAATCATTCCACCTCAGTTGCACAGACATGATCTCAAAAATACAGGTTTATAGGCCCTGTTAGACATCCTACTTATTTATAGTATTGTTCTATTACCTTGAAAATGAGATTTCTCCACAACATAGCAAAGAAAAAAATCAATGAAATGATCAATGGTAGGCAGCAAATAAGCCATCATCTGATATTTGTCTCATCACACAGATTTGACTGTGTCTACACTTTAAACAACATACTATTATTAAAATCTCTTTATTGGATGCCATAGGCATACAAAACTTTGTTTGGCTGATTCATAATTGAAAACAATGTATGAACAACTATCTTACTGAAACAATCTGATTTAAAAAATCCTCCAATACACTCATTTTGGTACTAGGTTTACAGCTAAGATGAAAGTATCACTGTCCCATCTGATACCAAAGTTTCACACCAGGGAGTCATCTGACCCTAAAAAACATTAAAATGCAAAAATCAATTAAAAAACAAAAATCAGAGTAACAGTCCTCATTCCCTTGATTCAAAACAAGAAGTCAACCCCCTCTTTCTTAACAGAACTTATTAGGCACAATAATTTCCTTGTTATGGTTTATTCTTCTAGTCTTTTGGTACTCCTTAGCTGTCCTAAATAAGATGATAGGGTACAATATGTGTGTTCTTTCCACTTCTGACATTAAAATGTCTGAAAATGTACATGGTTGGAACTATCTTCCAGTAATAGAAAATGAAATGACATCACTGTCCTGTTTAGGCTAGTTTGAGCCTAACCACCAGTTTTGTTAAAACCACCTCCCTCTCTGGAGACCACATCTCTGTCTGACCACAAACAACGGGGGCAGACCGAGGGTTCTGCTGATTCTTCCTGTGACCTGTGACAGGAAACCACGCTTGGTGTGGATCAGTCTCAGTCTGTTCTCACCACTTCAGAGAACACAGTAGATAATCCTCTAAGATCAATGTGGATCCATTAAGGGGTGGGTAGCCCTAGTGGGAATAGGGGATGGCAGACGGCACTACGCTGGGCTTTTTTAGGAGCCTAGGTCCTGTAGCAGTCACTGTGTGGAGAGGGAGCATAGACAGAGGGACAGGGCAGCGGATGAAAACCTGTCTAACCCCTTGTCCACCAGTCTGGGGTGCCCAGCTGCATAAGATGCTAAGTATGAGAATGATGCAATATCCAATTTAAATCAAGAGACAAGTTTTTTGCCCCTACTCTCCAGCACTGCACTTCAAGCCTGGGCATTCAACTTGACACAGAACATCAGGCATGCTTCTTGAACGTCATGCAGCATGTCAAGATCCCCCATCCCCTGGGGCCCTCAGTGGCTGGCAGCTATTATTACTCTTAAAAGGCATGCTACTGTCTCGAGGTTTGAGCTGAAGTGGCTGTCTCCTGAAAATAGCCCATCTACTCATTTGCACAACTGCTGCTCAAGCAGTGTGGAGTGGAGAAGCTTGAAAAAGAAGAGATGCTTGGGGCAGTCTTATCTACAGCCTCTTACACAGCCTAGCCTGTTTCTTAACATTACACATGCACCATATCTGTGTCATGACAGTTCTACCCGATGTACCAGCCCCTATTTCCATTGTGCATGTTTACCCGATGGTGCCCGATTGTTGCAGCTATACTGGTTTGCAGCCAGAACAGCATCTGCAGAATGCAGTCTGCAGAGGTGAGCATTTTTAATGCATATTGCATCATTATAAACAGACCTGAAAACTAAATCCTGGAACTAGCCCATGGTATTAATCCTAATCTAGTTTGGGCCCTGTTCCAAATGGGTGACTACATATGCAAACATTTGTCTGAGTGTACAATTGGCTGTTATGAACACAAAATTAATTCTTGTGCTCATGCATGCATAATTTACAAACACTGATTTAGATCCCAAAGTAATTCCCTAGCAGAATTCCAGTGATCAGATTTAACTTGAAGACTGGTGTTAAAAAAATAACACCACAGTAATGTATTCTTAAGTCACACAAAAAGGAAGAAACTAAAAAAATAACTGCTGTTTCTATAACTAAAATAACACCCAAAAACTTTCAGTAAAAAAATATTGTTTTACAGCTGACTGATGGGTTTTTTCATTTCCCAGATCCCCCAGTTAATTTCCCCCCTACTATTTAATTTCTACTAACACGCATCTTATATCGTGGCACACAAGCATAGTGTCATCCATTAAAAAGAATCAGCAGTATAAGGATGTGTTTAAGTAGAATGTTTTCTATCAGGTATATCTCAGTTTCATGTTTTAATGAAACAAAACCCAAAATGCCACTCAGGAACCAATACTTGGCTTCTCAGATTTGAAGTGAAATGCCAAACAAGCGAGCCCAGTGAACCAAGAGTTAACTGTGAATCATAATCTAAGAAAACTGGCACTCAGAAAATCAAGAAACAGAGGTTAGGCAATTTCTGATGATGAAAAACAGAGTGGAACTATTTATCTCCAGGTAATTGTCATGACAAATTTGTGTCCTATCCAAAATCAAGTAGCAAACATTGATTAAACATATGCCAGATCCATGTGTCTGGAATATTGCATTCTGTAACAAGACCATATAGAAATCATGCAAAATCATCATCAAGCATGCAATTAGCACAGAAGTACCCTAGAACCAGGATCTCGGCAAACTAAGACAGCCTGATTTTTCCATACAGTTGCCACACTGATTTACCCTTTCTCTCACCTTTTTTTAAAAGGAAAGAGGGGTATTGTTTAAGCTACAAGAGATTCTTAAGAGAATCCTATATTTTGGAAGGTGTGAGATTTGATTTTTAAAAAACTGACTTTACAGAAGCAAATGCTCAGGCTGGTAAAAAAAACCCTTGGAAAGTTAATTTTTTAACGTAACATACTTGGGATATTAAATTGTAAAGTAGGATTCAAAGGCTGGTTCTCACTCAAGTCAGTTTGTTCTTGACTTTCACTCAGGTAGAAACAGGTCTTGTATGTGACGAGAGACATGTATGGGGAATGGTTGTGAAGTAACCTCACATGAAAAAGGCTTCCAAGACTTACTGATTCTGCATGTAAGCTGCAAAATATAATCTGGAATTTCCCCTGCCTGTTTCACTGTTATTTGTTCCTGATCATCATGATCAGGTCACACTTTGAAATGTGCTTATGTACTTTATATTCAGTTAACAGAGGTGAACATTACCTTACCAAAACCAAAGATGCTGAGATTTCAGTTCCTCAAATTATGGCACATTCTTAACTACAGGAAGAAAACTATCAAAGCTAGTCAAAAAGATTATATGTGAGTTTGTAATCAAGCTGGTATTTAAAAATACAAGCAAGATACTTGTTAGAGTTTGTTACTTGTAAGGATTTAGGAAAATCTGTACCAGAAGAATCATTCTGCATTTTGGTTTTTTAACGTAACAGAGTCCAGCAGTAAGTCATTCTGATATTAGAAGTATTTATATCATCATGTTGCATGAATTTTTGATTTATTTTTATAAATAGAAACATGTGTATCATATGTGTATGTATGTATGTATGTGTATATTTATTCTTATTTGCCAGAGTAATTTATATATGACATATTTGAAAAAATTGATGTTTTTTAAATAAAAAACCTTGCATACCATAAGACAAGCTTAAAGTGAGATTGTATTTACAGTAACTTAAAGAATCAGGCACTGCTCTTTAAATGAATTTAAATGATGCATTTTTCCATTGCCAAACACGTCTGAACATTTCACCTTGCCTTGACTGATAGACTGCATCTGGCAGTTTCTCCAGACAACATGGTGTTTTTCAGTCTAGTGGAAATATGCCCTTTAGGTTTTACTTAGAGGCAACAAAGGAAAATATCTGAGTTGTAAGCAGGACTATTGTGAGTATTTGACAAAAACCCCACCTTTTTTCAGAATGTTCAAGAGGGCTTGGGATGCGGGGATAAATACAGTTAGTAAAGAAGATTTAATTGCATCTTTTACAATATTTGGTATTCTTAAAACTCCCAGCCCTGGAGCTGTATGAAAAAGTAAATTTTTTTTCTTTTGATATTGTTTCTAGCTTTCATTTTTCAGAGTATCTGAAAAAGGTCAGCCCTAAAGGCCTAAAAGTCACAAGATAAATTTTTAAAAGGTTTTTGTTCCCACAAACCTTTATTTCATAAATCAATTTCTTGGCTTCTGGTTCTTGATTAGTTTTTAAGCATTTGGGATCAGCAAAAAGAATTACAGATATAAGATATGAAGATGCAAGTGAGGACCTTGCAGAGAAAGAAATGCTTGTGTGCTGTGTGGATGCAGAACCACACCCCAGCTCACATGGAGCTGCCTTGGCTGCCCGCTTTCCAGCTCACAGCAAAGGAATAACGTGAGCACATCCAGGGCAGACTGATGGCTGAAAACCTTAAGCCATTCACAGAAATGTTCCTTCCCAAACCAGTTCCAAAGGTTTCCAAAACATTGCTACAATGGAAAGTTTTAATAAAATAATTACAGAGATCACGCATGCAGGTCCTAGAATTCATTCTTCTTCAGTAAAAACATTACAAAAGCACTTACTTTAACTGAAAGTTAAGAAAACTACCAGCCATTTTATCAACTTTGTCCCACCTGTTTTTTACATCCACCTGTGGATGTGATAACAAAGCAATTGCATCATCTTAGCAGTGATGCCATGAAGATCCCTAATCAGACCCTTCATATTTATACATGCTGCACTCCAGCAGAAAGAGAAGTGAGGACTACATTTTCTAAAGGCTACAAGTCCGTGGTTTTTCCCAATAAGAATTTTAATTATTCATTTATTTATTATGAATAGCTATAAGCAGTGAAATTCTAAGAGATTCATTTGGCATACAGAGATCAAAAAGAGACCTCTTGGCAAAAAGTATCCAAACTTGCTCATTATGCATCTTTTGCATATTCCCCACCAGTAGCTGTATTTTAAGGAATACATGTCCCTGTATGAACCAGGTTTAAGAATGAAAAGTGTCTGAAGATAACTGGAAAAGCTTCCCATCAGATTTGTCTTGGATTTCTGATAATCTTAGGCTCCTTAACTTCAAAACCAGAACACTGCAGCAGTACTAGAAGCAATGGATAGTATTAAAACCCCATTATAGCAGCAGTTATAAAAACACAGGGAAGGAAAAAAGTAACTGTGCAAAAGTGCTTAATTTAAAAGGAAAAGGCAGAAAATGGAAAAATAATTATCCTTACTTGGTAAATGGTCAAATACAGCATCTCACTGCCCACCATGTGACATTCTGCAAGTACTCAGAAATAGACCCCTTGCCAGTTAAGCATAGATTCCCTGCCTTTGCTTTAAGGTCATCTTTCATATCTTTTGAAATACTTCTACTCTGTGAATTAGGAGAGCTCTGACTGTTGAAGATAGTAACAGAAAGCCTGTCAAAATCCAACATATCTTCAAACGACTATGTGATAAATTGTGACATAAATCCACAATTCTCCTTGAAAAAAAAATCCTCTGGTCATGTAAATTTTTGTGACTTTATAAGTATTTTTGTATTTGGAATCAAGGAAACCTCAAAGTGTTTTCAAGACATTAACTCATACTGTTCTGAAAAGATCTTTTATTCATAAGTGTTGTAAGCCAATAACGATGAAAAATGGTTGTTTCCCCATGCTTACACCAGAATTTCTTCTGATCACTTAGTAGTCAACCACCACTGATGTACAGCTTTAATTATGCTATCACACAGTTATCACTTCACATCTCACCTCTGCTTGCTCTTGCTTTGCCAATAAACAAAGTGGATTATAGCTTACAGTATTCCCTGTGAGAATCCACTCTATTTCACAACTGGCTAACTGAAGTCATGGCAGATCTTTATGTGTGCACTATTATGAACTACAGCTAAGCAAGATCCTTTGAAAACTTACTACTGAGTAGATCCCAACTCAGATACAGAAATTTCCTAATTATGTCTTGGGACATTCCACTAAGTAAACAGATTCTCCTTGAAACATCACCTACCATCCAGGGACTGGGAAAATAGCTTTTTTTTTTTTTTGGATAAAATATTACTGGTTCCTCCTTCTTGATATTAAATGGATCTTAGAAAACATATTACATGTCACAGTCTTTGGCCTACTGTCCAAATTACTACACATCAGGTAGAAATGGTTAACACCATACTGAGCCAGAGACAACACGCCCTGCAATGAACCATCTCCATTCTGCCTACTGAAGAGTCATAGTGCTACAGAAAAGCACCATAAATAATGCATCCCATCTACCAGCTTTTTTATGAATTGAGCACAAAGCACGTGGAAGACATGCACAGCTTTCCTAGAGATTCTTCAAGACTGAAGGCAGCCTTCTGATCAGCAGCAGCCAGCAGACCATCATCTCTCCTTTGTGTTGTGCAACAATGCAAAGGCACTTGACTTCTACAGGAAGCCTTCTCTCTCACTGGTAGGGTGTTAATCTGGGACTGGGTTTATTTCATTTCATGTTGAATTTCACTAATTCACTGGGTTTTTCTGTTTTTTGTGCCAGACCTTTTCTTGCTTCTCAGGCAGGTCTGGAGAGCACACTTGGGCTGGCAGCTCTTGTCAAAATTCCCAACTAAAATGCTCACCTCTTAAATAGTCTTTGACTAAACCTGTCTCTATGGTGGCCTAAGAATCACCATTTGTGAAGGAAAAGCAGCCAATTGTCTCATGTGAAATGAAACCAGGATTTCCACAAGTCTGTTTCCTGAGATAGAATCTACCAAATTCCCAAAAACTTCCTGCGTCTACAGAATAACACAAACTGAACATATTTCTCCTTTACAAACATCAACACAGACAAGTTAAAAATTACAATACAATGGTCAAAAAGAAAAGAAGGCAAGGGTGTCTCCTTGTAACTGTTGTGAGTTTATGAAGTTGTAGAAATTAGTTTGGCCCAAGTTCACCACCTGTTTAAAGCTGATTAGATAAATTAGGTTACCACCAATTTAAATGTCAGTTGTTACAAATACTGAGCTCTCCTCATTCATAAAATTACAACTTGCAGACACCACAAAATTACTTTCTTACATACATAAAACACAACTAGCTTCATAGTTATCCTTTTTTTCTTTAAAACATAAGGCAGCAATTTGTGTGTCTCCATGGAAAGCAGGAGTAGCCCAAAAGTGAAAATACAAGCTAGTGATTTTATAAATTTCTCAGATTCAAAGTTCTGCAAGGCAATTCCAAATTTATTAATTTGGACCCACAATTTAGGAAGACATTAATGAAGAGTGATAAAACATTCTGACTTACTTCTCATAGAGTCATAGAATCATCAGGGTTGGAAGATACCTTTAAGATCATCAAGGCCAATTGTCAACCCAGCTCCACCATAACCCCTAAGCCAAATCACTCTGGTACAGACACCTCTTAGATATCTCCAGAGATGGTGACTCCACCATCTCCCTGGGCA
>VZSR01000170.1:797617-870526 GCA_013398615.1 Brachypodius melanocephalos
CCCTGCACATGCCATGTAATGGCACTCCGGATGAAGTCCTGGCACTTAGGACCCTCCTGTTTGTTGCTACCAAAATAGCATTGGACTAAGACAGAAATAAGAGCCTTTGCATTTGGCCTAACCCAGCAATGAGGGCTGGTTAAAAAGTAGCCTCAGGAAACTACTGAAGAAACAGCTCTCAATATCTCACAGCAAATATGGGAGATCTGAGTGCTGATTAAGACACCATCCCTGCTAGAGTTATTAATGTGTGATCCTTACAGAATCACTGAAGCCTGGAGTTGCACTGTGTAGCATCAAGCACCTTTAGCTTTACTCCTGCCACAGGCATGCAGCCAAGACTCAGCTTTATGGGTCATCCAAAATCAAGGGGCTACATGTCTTCAGGGTTGATTTAAAGCCTTCAAAATAAAACATGTAAACCACATGTAAACAACTTGGGGCCTGTAGAAACAGTGTGTGCCTTATGACACTGCTCAGTTTCAATTAGCTTCATGTCAAAATGCAACACAGTGGCTTGGGTTCAGCTTTATTCATTTTTACTCACAGCACCCATCAATCCAAACAGTGATTTTTCCCATACTATTTTATCAGACTGAAGAACTACCTGGTGCAGATTGCTCTCCTCATCAGATAGTGGAAATAAGGGAATTATTTAACTGGTAATTGAGCCCTAAAGGATGGAGCTAAAAGAAGACTGCCTAAGGCTAGGCAAAATTTAATTCAGTCTCTGAACTAGAGAGAGCTTCCCTGATTATATTACTTCAGACACTGAACTCACCTTCCACAACAATAAAATATTTTTGTGCAAACCTCATCAAAGAATTAACTCTGAACTACACAGACAAGTCATTATGTTGAGGAATTGTCATAACAGGGGGCAAAAAAGTAATTTGAGAACACTAATGTGAGCCTTTTTTAAGTGCCTCCTACAAATCATGGGGGCGGAAGAAATAGCAGTAGAAAAAGACAAACCTAGGTTTTATTTCGAATTTGGATTTGAAAGCCATTCATGTTGGGATCCAGGCAATTATTTGGTAAGCAATATGAAGGAAAGCAGCTATTTGTCCCCTTTAGGCATCCCTGTTGTTCTTCTTTCTCCCCTATGCACACAGTTTGACACCACCCAAGCTATGCCTGTGGTCCGAGAACTGTAACTCCAGTGTGACCTCTGACAAACATGCCTAAGAAATGCAGCAGCTCCAGCCACAAGTGGAGTAGAGACCCCTGTGCTATTTCCCACCATTCCAGAGAGGATCATGTTCTCTGCACCATCAGCTGGCTGGTGACAAAAGATGATTAGAACCTAAGCTTCACACCATGCCAGCATTTGCCCAGTCCTCTTCTCAAGTCTAAGGAGCCTGCAGAAAAATAGATGAAATATGCTCTGCACCTTTCTGTAATCATATCCCTTCCCTCTTTCTTCATTGGAAAAGCTATTTTCAGGGCAACTTCAAAGGATCTCATGAACAGGCTCTGTAACAGCAAGCTGTAACACCTTTCCTCTCCTACCTCCTCATCAATTTAGTCTATATCCTTGGGACTTTCACTCAGAAAGTTATAGCTTGGACATGACAGAAAACTGCTGTACTGTGCTTCATTATCTAAGTAGGACAGAGGGGCAACATTTACTACCTCTGCTGTCTTCTTGCCCCTAAAAATCACACCTTATGTGGAGAAGAAAGTAGGTGTATCTATGCCAATCCTTTAATCCCCATCCCAACACTGAAAGACCAGGTTAAGATCCTCCAAGGCAAATAAGCACTATTTGAATTGTGATGATCTGTTAATTTCTAAAGCTGTGCACACCAATTCTTCTTACTTCAGACGGACAAGTTATAGTAGTAGAGATTTGGAGGTGTTCAACTTCATACTGATTATACAAGTGGTGGCAATCATCTCCTTTAAGGATTGTTAGAGTATCTCACTATGATCCAACAAAACAAATGCCAATAGCAGCACTCCAGCAGCTCTCTAAGAATACATTTTTTGGTGAAGAGCAGGGAAGACTGACATAGAGGGAGTAGAACTACAAACCCGATCACTTAGCACAACATCAGCATTAAAGAATGAAGGATAAAGACATTGAAGGGTGAAGACATTGTATGTATCTAGTTACATTGGAACAGTAAAAATGTTTTAAGTAGAACCTTGCTTAAACTAAACTCATTTGAGTTTGAGGTCTAGATAACTCAAAAACCTCTCCTTTGGGGTTCAGTTTCTTCCCCAGGAACACATAGGAACAAACCCCTACATTCTTCCTTCTGACCTCCAAAAGAATCAGGCTTATTTTTGCCACTTACTCCTCTGGTGGCATGAACTCAGGGTGCACAGTAGCTCCAATTCATTCAGAGAGATTCCTTTCATCCAAGTAAGTTTTCTTACAGTAATCTATTTCAAGTCTCAAGGTTAGAAATTTCCTTGACTAAACAGGAGACTGGATTTAAAAACACAAAGAGCAGAAAAGCAAAGGGCCTGGCCTCCCCATAAATTAGGCCCCTTCAAAAGCCCTTGGAAGAGAGATGTGCAGTTTCTTGATATTTAAAAATATGAAGTTCTGCATTTGAGGTGCTTTGAGGTTCTGCATGAGGCAGTTCTGAACCACAACATAAGCAGAAATCAGGATAATGTCAGTCATGCTACAGTACTGAGCGTAGAGGCCTCCAAGCCTCCATGCTTAAGGCAGCAGAGAATCAGAGTTTATTATCTGACCTCAGACACAGTGGGTAACTTAATGCCACATGGTCTGCATCAGCTCATCTGGTTTAACCTTTTTACTTTGCAAGCTCAGCAAGTTTAACTAGTCTTTGCTAAAATTCACTCCAAGGTTCTGGTTCTGCACAGCACCTGCGGTTTACCTTCACACCTGCCACAGGCCAACTGATTTCAGTGCTACTCATGCACCATTATTGCTGGGATGGCTGCAGCTCAAGCTGATCCCATGAGGCACCCACCACAGGCTTTGAATGACTGAGAAACTAAATTCTAACATGCAAAAAAGCCAAGAAGCAGCTCTGGAGTAAGCTGTAAGTGAGAGCAAGCAGTAAATGTGCAAAAGTGTCTTCATCAGAGGATGAGGCTGAGCAGACTGACCCAGCCCAGTCTCCTGCTGCTCCTGCTGCATGCCTCTCAGAGCACCAGCTGGCCAACTTTTCACAAATCTACCATTAAATCAGGACATGTGTCCCAACACAATGTGCAAACACAGAACAGAAGACCAGTTCCAGTCTCAGCAAGCCTGTGAGAAACACAAAGGGACAGTGAAGCACTGTCTGACAGTGAGTCAAACCATGGCAACTACAGATTAATTACTGATTATTTTTGGGTATGCCACATGGCAACAAGAAACATGAAAGTGGATGAGAGATGGATTTGTAGTGCTTTTGTTTCAGCTGGGGAGATTCTTCCCAGCATGAAGGCAGAATATGAAGAAGTATAAAGGGTCTTGCTAACATCAGAGGTTATGTGGCAGCTTTTGGATGCTCAAAGGAAGCAATGG
Organism: Brachypodius melanocephalos; assembly: GCA_013398615.1. Taxonomy (NCBI): domain Eukaryota; kingdom Metazoa; phylum Chordata; class Aves; order Passeriformes; family Pycnonotidae; genus Brachypodius; species Brachypodius melanocephalos. The sequence continues at coordinate 801,117 of VZSR01000170.1, forward strand.
TGTAAAGCTTCTCCCATTTAGACTTAATTCTCTATTTCTTCCTTCCACTCAAGGGAGAGAAAGGGTGGGATACTGACACATGCACAGTCAAAGGAGTAGTTAGTATCATAAGGACCATAAGACTTGAAAGAGAAATTCCAAGATTACTGGTAATAAAATAAACAGGTTTAAGAGAATAATGCAATTTTTTTTAAAAAAGGCATTACTTAATCAGTGGTGGGATTCTGCAGAGACACACTGGAACTCTGCCTGAAAAGTTTGGGAAGAAAAACCTAAGTCCAGACTTAAAACATATGTAAAGCAAGATCACAGTCATTGAAAATTGAATGATCAATCCTGATGTGAGACAAGTCTCATCCCATTGGGGTAAGCCCTTGTAAAAGTTGAATTCAGTACCTCTAGAAAACATCCCTGCCAAGGCCAAAACATTGGAGCTGTGAACAGTGAAAAAACAAACATTTTCTTGGGAGTAAACCCCAGAAGCCAGAACTTCACAAATAAGACTGCAAGATCTCTCAGTAAGAGATCAAAATTAATTTCCCACTCAATTTCTTTTTGTAGAAATACTGGTGATTTCTAGATGTAAGTCAGTCCTCCAAGTAACAAATGACAGTAGCCAGTCAACTGGTCTAAATTGTTCCAGTAGATACTGATTTTGAATGGACCTTGGCTGGCTATGTTGGCTATCACAGTTCATTTCCCCATTCTGCCTTCACTGGTGTCCAAAAGCTCCCAGAATAATCCTAATAGCCTATCTTGAAGCCATGGCACAAAGAAAATTTGTAAGGTGAGTGGAAAATAGCTGCTTGCTTTCTGGTCTTGCACCTCATACAACAGATGTTTTGACCATCACCTTACACTATGTAATGATGCAGTGTAAGAAAAATACTGTTCCAATGATCAATTGTGTCCTCTGCATAACTTTGCTTGCTAGGATATTTTTGAAAAGAACAAATTGCCTTCATTAATTGAAGCTGTGCATGATGCATTTTACAGGAAAGATGCCCCAACAAGCATGCCCTCACTTTACAAGGAATTACAAAGTTCCCACAGAAAAGAAATGTTCTAAGGAGAAAACACAGGGACTCAACAAAAAAAAACCCAAACCAACCAACCAAACCAAAACTAACAAACAAACAAAACCCAAACAACCAAACAAGAACTCAACAAAGCTGATTAGAAAAGAACAAGCCATTCAGGGTAGTTTTGAAGCAGTCACTGCTATGTGAACACATTTGTGAGAGACTGTCCTGAGGGTTGCCAAAAGGAAGACTATTCAGTTTTATTTAGCATCTTTATTATGAATCCAGCTGAGGGGCTGCAAATGCATTTGTTGAGTCTGCAGCTGTACATAACCAAGAGGTGCTCTGTGTGTTGGGGTGCTGATGCTGTGAAGTGCACAAACCCAGCCTTAATGGTAGGCTCACTCACATCAGTGCCAAGTTTCTCAGAAATTCTAAATCCTTGTGCCCTTTTGACAGTCAGAGCTTTATATCAGAGGAGCTACTCAGGTGCTAGGGGTGTCATTTACACACACTTAGGTGTCCAACTCAAGAGTCTTAGGGAACCTGACCTAAAGTCCCTTGAAAGCAATAGCAGTAAAAGACTTGACCCTTGGTCTTTGGACCCACCACCAATAAAATTCACATGGGAAAGATAGTACTTCAGATGCAAAGTAAATGGTACACAGAATATCCAACAACTCAGCTCTTTCAAGCTGGATAAAGCACTATGGAAAGTCCTTTAATAAGAAGGTAATAGTAGAGAAACATCCTGGCCTGGCTTTGACATAGGTGAGTTGGGTCATTTTCATCACTGACTTTTTGATGCTCTGCTTGAAATGAGCCTAGAAGCCTGAGAAAATACAAATATCTAACTCTGTTTTGAGCTTGAATAGCTGAGGTCATTAGAACATTCAAACATCACTTTCAGCCACCAGATACATGGAGCCTCCTAATCACAAAGGAGTGCCAGACTGGGATGACACACCACCATGGGTATACCATCATGGGAAAGGGGTTTTTTTACTGAGCAAATGGTAATAGAAGTAGAAGGCAACATAATTAAGAACAGCAATGTTGTGGTAACTGTTCATGGAGTTTATCCATTGCTGCTTTGTCATGTTTCACAGGACTGATTTGCCAAAATGTCTCAATGTCTCATTGTCTGCTGGTAAGGCATGCAGCAGCTTATTTAATTAAAAAACCAAACAGCCCTCTGCATGAAGACAGCTGCTTGTACCAACAACCTCTTGCTTACTATACAGGACTGTACAGTGCACCAGCTCTAACTTAGAAACCATCCACTAGCTTAAAAATGTTGCTTATCTAGTTGCTCTTTTACTGCAGTGAAGGAGGCAACATTTTTTTCCCTTCACAAGAGCATGAAGGGCTGTCCTCTCCAAAGGCATCACATGGCAGTCTCTTAATTCTCATCATGAGGATATTGAACAGCCACTTCATTACCCTCGTATTTCAGAGGAAAGACCCCAGCCCTCAGCCGAACAATCAAATTTAGACTACAAGACCCTTTGGGTACTAAAGCACAGCCAGCTAAGACACTTGTGGCTCAGAGTTTAACCAGCCTGAACAGCAATCAACATGTTTAGAAAATGAACCAAAACAGTTCATAACACACACCCTGATAAAAAGGGCAGATTAGAGTGTGCACTGGAGGAGCTATGACTTACACAGAAGACTAAACTGGATGTTTACATAGCATCTTTACTGGTCTTAAAACTTCATGTTGTATTTTGGGAAGAACTCTGCATTAATTCCTTTTTAACTTTCAAAACAAAGCTTCATTGTAACTTGTATGTCCTCTTAGCAACTCTCAGGGCCTGCTGGCTCAACCTGTGTTGTTATTAAAAAGCAATTAATACCCTTTTTGCCACTAAAACACTAATACAATTCCTAATATAAGACATTTACTTAGAAGAGCAATGAACACAAGGTGATTTGCCTTGATTCCAGCAGCAGCTCCTCTGATGAATGCATCCAGAACGTACATTTCCCAACATCATTTCAGCAGCACTCTGTGGGAATTTAAGAGGAGACCCTGACTCGCAGAACTGCTGCTGGTGGGTATCTTCAGTTTGCCCAATAGCTCTCCAGGTCTGGCATTTGGTTTTCAGGCTTGAGTTCAGTTCCCTCCTTTGTTCAGGTGGAGATTCAACTACCAATATTTACACTTCATAATGCAGGACATCTACGAGTGATGCTCTTTAAGCAACTCTGGGGGAAGCTGTTCCACTATAGATAAAATACCTAAATATCAACAGAAAGTAAAACAGAGCATGAGTCTGACTCTCAGCATCTCCTGTAAGGATGCTCACTTGCCAAGCAAAAGCCTTCATTCTCTATGCCTGTTCTAATCCTCTTTTAGTTATTTATATAAAATTTAAAGAGAGGGATTTATGAAGACTCCCCAGCTCCAGATTCGTTTTCAGCTTTGTGATTAAAGTGACTAATGGGACATTTAAAATTAAATAAACCCTCAGGAAATAGGGGAGCAAATGCAAGTTTCTACCTTCTAGGTGACAACGTGAAACAACAAAATCCCAAGAAAAAAGGGGCCATGACCATTGATTGTTTTGTGAACACAGGAATTTCCTTCTTTTGTTTTCCAAGCAGCTGCTGAAAGCAGTGGTATATGTTTTAGTTTAAACTGAGTGAAAAGTGTTTTTTAGAGAAAAACAAAAAAATCCCAGCTGAGGTTGTGCTGTTTTGGTTTTCTATTTTATTATTCAACACATTTGACATATGTTTTTAAAAATTAATTATCTGGACAGGCCAGTTATGAACATTTGGCATGTTGCTACATCTACCCTGAGCCTTGCATTAGACATACACTAACATCAACAGATGTCATACATGCAGATCAAAGGCAAATACCCATTTTGAGTGTAACCCTGAAGCAGCTCTGTCTTTGCAAGAAGGCAAGAATCCACTTTATTCTTGTAAATCCATCTGTCATCAGTACATCTCAAATCTGCCATGAATATGACCACCACAAATGAAAACATACATGAGGCTTTACTTGAACAGATGATAGTCAAAGAGCTGTTCCTCAGCTAGGGGTAATGCTAAACATGAGATAATAATCCACATAAAGAAACTCCAGTTTGAAACAGAAATTATGCCTGTTTCCACTAACACGACTGTGTTAACACTTGGTTTTCACACAGAAAAGACTTTAACGGGCAAAATGTAAGCACAACAGGAGACACCAGTTTCTGTCAAGTCTTTGCAATCACTCTATGACCAACTGGGCTTGGTAAATTTAAGTTCATGATCTGACAAGGTTTGCAATATTCCACACACATCTCAGTAAGGCCTAAGTGGCACTGAATTATGCACAGAGTGACCCCAAACACAGCTAAATTAGGGTTTTTTGAAGCTTATCAATACTGAGATTTTGTATAACAAGTGCATTTACATATTGAGTTGTAAAACTAGGGTTTTACATACTAATATCTGGTACTTATGTTTTCTCACTTAGTAGCACAATCACTGGCCCTCCTGGTTGTTTTCAAGATGTTTGTTGCAGTCGTATCTATTGTATGACTTCTTATTTTAATTTTCTCAATAATGACAGAGACATTTACTAACATTCAATATTCAGTAACAGAACCAAATACAGTGCATTTTTGTCACATGGCAAAATGTGAGTAGCCAGGAAAACAAGTTTAAGGCTTTGATTGTACAACCTTAAATTAATTTGATAATTAATATCTGAGTCTTGGGAAAATGAATCTGCCCCTTGTCTTGTTGTACTGACTCAGATTTCCACCTAAAGCATCAAGTACCACACTGGAAGCACTAGATCATCCTAAACACTATAGAATAATTTTTAGCCTTTTGGCCTTGGGTTGTTGTTTCATTTCTCTTTAAGCCTCATTTTCCAGGTGTCTGACTTCCATGTTATTGGAAAACCACCATCTAGATCACGCAAGACAATGTCTGCTAATTTCACTTCTCCCAGCACAGCGTAAAAACTGGAAAGATCTCCAACTTGCATCTTGAGTCATCTCCAGGACAGACTTACCTTGACTGTTGTTTCTTTAAATTTGTTTTAAACACAACTGAATGACTTTATTTGGTATTTTAAAAGAAAATGTTTGTTGATAATATCAAAACAGAACCTTTAAAATGCACAGAATAACCATGCAAACGAGAAGCTTGCCTGCCAAATATTGTGTGGGTAATAATTATGGGAAAACCAGAAGCCTAGGCAATGCAGTGAACACAGACCTGAAATACAGCGCTTTTAAACACTGGCAGTCTATTATCACAGCCAATGTTATTTCTAGGACTTGTAGAAGAAAAAAATCTTTATATTGCAGTCAGCTCTTGTCTCACTGCAGTGGACTAACTCAATTTTGATGCTGTGCAAATAACACTGATCTTTGTGAACAAGGGACCTCAGGTGGAACTTCCTTATCAAGAAAAACTTGGTGATGCCCCACAGTGATTCACAGCTTCCATTTTACTGTTGGAATGCAGGAAATTCATAAGTCCTTTTAACTTCCAGCATGCAAAATCCTTCACTCCCCACTGCAAGGGGAAAGGTCATTCTTCTATTAGAAAACGCTTTGCTCTGATCTTTAAAAACCAACTGCAAAGCCAGCCACAGCCCTCAAGACGATGACAAAGCTGCTACATAAACACACACACCTGACATTTCCAGCCCTTCAGCTCATTAAGGGAGTGTATCCCAGGTCACAATACATTACAACAGCCCAAATTTCCAAGTATTACCATATTACTGCTGGGCTTAAGGTACACCAGACCATCAGTGTGGGTAACAATGAAGCCTGCACACCCATTAGGAAGGCTTCACTGTGAACAATAGCAGTCAAGGCTCTGGGGAGGTGAATCCTGTGATCTGCCACTCAAGAGGCTGTCAGTCATTCAGCATGGGGGAGCAAAGTGCAGAAATTCACATTTAAAAGGAAGAGAAATTTGTGGGACAGGGACAACAAATGTGACCGATTATTATGATATTAATGTCTGGTGCACAAAAACCATGTGTTTAGTCCAAGTGCTATCACAAAGCAGTATTTTACTGTATTTATTCTGCTCTGAAGAGCAAAACTTCTCTAAGTGCTTGGCTTAAGAAATAATTGGACACCCAGATTATCATTTAACAAATATCATTGATTGAACAATCTTTCCTAAATCCAAAAGTCAGTGGATGAAATTTCGATTCCAACAAAATCAGATACTTTCTAGAGATAACCCGGAGAGGCATATGAGTGTCTTAACAGCTATATTTGTTACACCTCATAAACTGAGTGTGGCTTTCTTCTTTGCCTCCAGGTAACAGTCATACATTTACACAGCTATCTCATGGATCTTTGCCAGCCTCTTCCCAAGATAAATTTTTCCTACCTTCTTATCAGTTCAAAAGATTTTCTCAGGAAGGGGAAGAGAGGGAAAAGTTGTCTGGGCATCCCAAGCATTATCGCACTCAGAATGATAAGGCACAAACACAAATTTGTGTGCAAAGAGCTCTGTGTCAGATGCTGCCAAACGGAAAGAAGAAATTCTACAGAGGTACTCCTACAATGTTACAAGACACTCTGTGTGACATTTACACTCAGTGAGAGTCTGAGACTCATGCTCAGGGCAAGATGTTTCAGGTTGATTACCTACTCAATTAGAGTGTACTATAACCAGATTAAGGAGATTGCTCTGTCCTTGATTACTTAGAGTGGTTTTGTGCATACCATTTATAGAGATTTGGGCAATTCGAGTGACTATATTAAGTTTTCTGTTACTGTTTTCATTCTTCCAAATAAATATCCCAAACTAATTGAAACCATTTTTTTTTTCATAACCAGCACATCATAGCTGTTCGAATTGGAGCATGCAATAGCACTATTACATCACCACATCTCTCTGGCAGTCAGAAATTGCAGTTTCAGAGAGACATGCCTCAGGATGGAAACTTTTGTGAGAAATTTGGTGGGAAGAAGTGGAAAAGAGTTAAGAGGGATAAAGCAAGAAATGCAACTATATTTTAATAAATTAATAAGAATCCCTAGAATTATTAGATAATATACAGCTGAAGCTCCTGAGCTAGAAAGTACTGCAAGCTGAGAGAGTACTGGCAAAGGACCATTAGAAAGCCTGGGACGTTCTTACCTTTCATTAAGTAAAACATGTTACTGGCTCATGAGGCAAGAACTACACAAGGGAGACCTTTCAATCTGATCCAATACAGCTGCTCTCATGCTTCCACAAGGAACTTCACTACTATGCACCATATCTGTTATGAAACTTATTCAAATTTCTTATCATACAGAGGGTTTTCAATTGCTCTAATCAGGAACTAAAGTTTGTTGGACTCCTGAAAGTAAACTAAACTTGCTAGGTCTTTCCAGTTTTAATGTTGTGAAGTACTTTTTGGCAAATCAAGAAATAAATTGAAAATGTATTCATTTTGATTACAGAGCCAGACATCTCTGCCTGTAAATAGGCCTCTAAAATTCTTGGTTTTCAGCAGCTCTAGTCTACAACTATTATGCATTCATACATTATATGAATACATACAGAAATATGTATTTGTTGTCCCATTGAAACACATATTTCAAAAAGCACTCTGCATTATAGCAAAATTGCCTTGCAGAGAAGTAAATGTATAAAAATTCCTTGATATGACTGACAGTGCTCTTAAGCCAGTCATCCAAAAGACCCTACTCTGAAAAGCATAGTTTGTACTGGATACTCAAAAACTCAGCAGAACAGGGCACATTGCAATTGGGTTTTTACATAACAGTGCCAATACAAAAGCTAGCCCTTTGTTAGAGTTAGGTACCCTGCCTTAATACATGGCACATCTTTGCCTGTAAATAACAAATCCTGCAAATCGAGAAATATCATAACTACCAACAGCAGAATTCATATACTGTTAATGAATTGTTCTATCTATTACTTATTACTTTGCTGCAATACTGTCCATCTGCACAACACATAGCTTGTCCATCACTACAACTTACCTGTCTCCGTAAGCCTTAAATGGCTTAAGTGATAACAACTTTTACCTTCTGGTGTGGGCTGGGGATAGAGCTGTCATCAGAGCTCAGTGCAGCCTGGCACTCAGGACTAAGAGAGGTGAACATCTTTGCTGCACGCTTGCAGTGGAGCAGGAGGACAAAGGCAGCTCCTGGCCAGAAGCACACAGAAATATTCATGCCTACAAGAAACCTACCAAACACACTGCTGCCACTCAGAATCAGGCCTCATGTCACCGTGGCAAAGCCATTTAAGTGCCACTGGTTATCAACACGTTATTAGCTCCATCTTTTGTGGACACAAAGAAGTGTTTTCACCCCTCGCAGCTCCCTTCATCAGCCAGCGTCACAGTGAAAAGTTACTGTGTGGGCACAGCCGTTTAATTAAAAGCCTTGTTAAGCTCTGCACAGCGCTTATTTTTAAAGCAGTGCATGAAATGAAAAAGGAATATCTCCCAGCACAATGTATTCCTAGGAGGTTCTGATAATTAGGGCAGTAACTTAATTTTCACATTTTGGTTTCTATTGGGGTATGTGCCAATTAGGAAGCTTCTGTGACATTCCTACCGCCCAAAACTTTTCCCCTTTTTAAAAATTCATGCATAGCTTATGTACAGCTGCCTGCAAGCTCCATTTATGCTATAGCAAACATTAAATATTAAAGCGTCCACAAAGAAGTATTATGTAAGCTGTCACCAATTCACCAGCACCAACCAGTGCCTTTTTAACCCACTGATCCTGGTGCAGTACACATCCCATTTGGAACCCAGCCCACATATGATACCAGTTTAGGACAATGACCCAATGGAAGCTCAACCATGCAGCCCTGGCTGCTGAGACAAGGACACCTTCAGCTGCACCCCTGGCACCATCCCTGGCCACTGCCCAGGACATCGCACTCAACAGCCTCTGGACGGCACAGGCAGAGCAATTCCTTATTCCCCTCCAGGGACAGCCAGCACGCTCTCTACCTTACATTGCCTTCGGTGTCATCTCATGCTTATTGGGACTTCACTGTCTCACTCATGCTATGCTGTCTTCTCAGTCTGCCACTTCCTCACTTGTCCTCTCAGCCTTCTCTCATGTAGGATCACACAATCATGTAGGTTTATTAAGACCTCTAGGATCATCAAGTCAAAACACTAAGTTAATGCTGTCAAGTTCACCACTAAATCATGTCTCTAACTGCCACATTTACACATCTTCTAAATACCTCCAGGGATGGCAGTTCCACCATTTCCCTGGGCAGCTTGCTCCAATGCTTGACCACACTTTTAGTGAAAAGATTTTTTCCTGATATCCCATCAAAACCCCTCCTGGCACATCTTGAGGCCATTTTCTCTCACCCTGTCACTTACTATTTGGGAAAAGATACTGACACCACCCCCTCCCCTCTTTGCAGGTAGTTGTAGAGAGTGATAAGGTCTCCCCTGAGTTGCCTTTTCTCCAGGCTCAACAACCCCAGCTCCCTCAGCCCCTCCTCATCTGACTTTGTGCATGTGCACAAACAGGGTAGCAGCTCATTTGCTAAAATCGAGCCCAATTCAGTACTGTGATTAAGTATATGCTTGAATGTTAAGTAGCATAACTGAAGTATAAAATTTAAACACACACAGAAGCTCAACTGTCTTTATGAGGATTATGAAAGGGTGATTCTAGCTGTTAAGGTGAACTTTTCTGTGTAAATGAGTAACACAGGACTACAACTCCTCCCAATATCTGTTTTGTCAATTGCTTTCATCTCTAATTAGGGCAAAACCTCAAAATATCAGCATTTTTAACAGAATAAAGCATTTAGAAAGTAGTGTTTCAGATAGTAAGTATTCCCCTATTCCCCAGCTGAATGCCTTAGCATTACAGACTAAATAGCAAAGTCTTAATTTAAACTGGTTTGACATTAAATTGAACTGGGTCTAGACTGGCCCTGAGGCCACATTCGATGCTACGAAGCCTCCCAATAGCATCTCTTGACCTTATTCTCCCCCAGAGGACTGATCTTCCCAGCCACTTTACATCTCACTGCACTCAGAGTACAGGGAGAACTGGTAAGCTACTGGGAAATTGTTCACGCATAAGAAAAGGCAGGGAGATTTTTTGAAATTAATTTCCCTACTCTTCCGAGTATACATTTTAGAAAAACATACAGAAGGACTAAAATTTTGGATGTGGCAAAAGCCATGCAAAATTCGAGGAATCATTGAAATTGTTACTTACTGCAAAAATGAAAATACCTGTTACAATCTGTCTTTAGTGTGTTACACTTTTGCTTCAGATTTCGAAATTCTGTTTCCTCTGTATATATTGAGACAATGATCAAGTCATCACTCCAGTTCTCTTTGATAAGATAAGTGTATGAACATGTTAAATAGGCCCAGCATCTCCAGGTCATCAGTCCCCCCCTGTGAACTCCTTTTCCTTCTCTAAATCCTTTCAAAAACTTTCCTGCCCTATGGGCACAAGAAGATGCAACACAGAAAGAAGTGGAAGCCTTCTTTATGTCAGCAGTGTTTTTCCTATTTACTGTTACATTTGGAGACCTCAGTTATACAGTTTGTATGTATTTAATGTGTCACATTGATTCTGTATCAACCTAGTGTCTCAATCAAATTGTTGTACAGCAGCAAGAGAAATGCCTTACAGTAGTCTTGCTGTATTAAATCAATTGCATAACTTTTCTTAACATCAAACAAAAAAAGCCCAATTTGACATGATTTTTAAAAATTTTATTGTACGCATCAAATCCCAGATGGGCTAGCTTTCCTTATGCTACCCTTCCTTAAGATGTATAAATCACATCCCGTAATTTCTGCTTGGCATAAATAACAGGTAATAGACAAACAAGTGGCTGGGTTGTACCATTCCTCCTTCAATATCTACAAAACAGATCTCTTCTGTAGTTTTCCTGACCCTCTCCAGTGCTCTGATACATAATTAAACTTGTATTAGTGGCCTGCGCAACACATCAGTAAGCTCTCTCACAACTAACTGATGAAAGTTTCTGGATTTGTTGATTTCCTTAAATGCAGAAGGTTTCTATTTTCTGTTCCTCATAGGGTACCATATAAGCAATATGCCCAAGAAACACACACAAGAAAACAGGTTGAGGTCAAAATGTTTTGACCTGGATGAAGTAAACTAAAGCAGATCAGAAATAGCAGTATTCCACCTGCCCTCCAGATATCTCCTTGAGGAATACATGTTAAGAGGTACACAATTCTCTGAAAAATAAACTCAAAGGAAAATTCCATATCTTTATTCCTAAATTAATGATTGCATGCAGATAATCTATATATCATCTATAACCTTGCTAATCTCCTCTCTTATTTTGCCTCCCTTTTATTATCTCTCATCTCTCTTTAATTTTTAAATGGTCTCTTACACCTCTTTTCAGTGAATGGAATGAGAATCTGTACAAGGGAGTGGAGAGAGTCATGTCTGGTCCCCTCCAGAATGGACCGTCCTCTTGCTCTGGCCATGTCGCAGTGTGTACCAGTGAAAATACTGTTACGTTTTCAGTCATAGAGAAAAGCCCTCATTGTGCATTCCTGTGGTTAAAAAAGAAATCACTGTCAAACACTAAAATGTAGAACGAATTCAGATTTTCATTAGATGTGGGTAGCCTGAACAGAACAAAACAATCTGTATGTTCTGAGCTGGTCCAAGGGAAAGAAGCTCAAGAAGATACAGTAGATGCTCTAATAATGCTTCACTCTACCATAATATCATGGGCAAGTCAAGGAAAACAGAATATGGGTCTAAGCTGTACAAACAGTAATAAATCCAGATTAATTGGTTAATGTTAAACATGTTTTCCATGATGGGGGGAAAGAGTCCACAATTCATTTCGGGAAGACAGGAGCAGTGGCCCCACGCTTCCCGCATAGGACACGTAGTCAGAAAACTACTTAGATCTTCCCAATTTCCTGTGGCAATTTCAGCTCATGATCAGAAATTCTCCCTCAGAACCTACCCAAAGCCTTACCCAGGGAAACAGAAAAGGCAAGAACATGAGTGGAAAACAACATTAGTTTAAGAGCATGAGCACCAAAGCTACAGCAAGGAACAGCAGCTGAAAGGGTTTCTACCAAGCAGATGATTTTTGCTCGTTTTCTGAAGACAGCAGAAAACCCACATTATGAAGGGCTATTTAGTGCTTTCTCACCTCTTCCCAAGCCTATTCATCTCTTCTTAAACAATTAGCTGTGTAAAATTCAACCTTCACAGAATTGTATTATCCTTCAAGCACAGTGAAAGAATGGTGGAAGTTTTCTGGACCAGAAGAGGACCAGATTCACCTCTCCACCCACCAAAGCCTAATTTACACATTTTTTCCACAGTCAAATGGAAACAGACTTGTAAAAAATAAATGTAAATGTATCTAATTCCTTGAGTTCCTCACATGAAACCAATATGGAATACATACAGTGGCTATACCTCTGCAATTCTTCTCATAGTGCTGTAAGTGGGGTTTGAACAACTCAAACCCCTGCAACACCCAAGCAAGCTCCTGTACCATTAATTTCTTTTATGTTCATATACTGGTGTTCAGAATTGGCTGCAGGGATTTGGTTACTTGAGTTTTTTCTTTATCTTTTTAGTTAACTTAGGGCCCAGAGCCCACCCAAAACCCCATAGCAGTAGGATATAAATGAAATACACCACCACCTCCAGCTACAAGACTGAAGGGCACACTTTTCATTGCTCTGTATGTGCTGTGGTAGACAGGATTTTGAACAGATTCACCGCCTGAGCATGTGCCATTCCTCTAGACAGGCACCAAGTATGCCACTATGATCACACATTGCCAACGGCACCTGGGAGAGTCACACAGAACCTAACTCTTGTATATTCACAAACTAGTCCCTGCTGTGACAATACAGTGTACTGAACTTCCATCACTGAGTTCCCTTGCTGCTACTTAAACCATGTCCTTCTCTCATCTCTTAACACTATTTTTCCATACTTTTAATATCTTCTCTATACAGTAACATTGGACAGGGATTCCATCACTGGTTAAAAACAATGACTTTAAGGGTATATTGGAAAAAAAAAAAAAAAGTGAAGTGACAATCACAGTATCTATTTTAGAAACCTTTAGAAAGCAGATTAAGTAAATCCAATGTGTTTTGGGACCCACCACTGTTTGTGAATAAAAAAGGAAGTAAACGTTGAAATTCAAGAGATCCCTTTGGTCTATATCACAAAAATCTATATGTAAAATCACACAGTTCAATTAAATACACGGGCCAAATAAGGCCTGTGCCAACTTGTCCTGTGCCATACATACAGTTCAATTTGGTTTCAGTAAAGGTTAAGTTAAATTGGAAAGTTTATTATCGCCAACATCTGTATTTAAGTTTTTACAAAGACTGAGGTTTATTATTCATACTGTTTTTCAATATAGTACAGACATTCTGGAAGATGAAGGAGATTAGAATATGGTGCCTTCATGAGAATATGAGGCTTCATGAGAAATTCAAGTTAAATAGGTTAGCAATTCCCTTTGGTGTAACTACTCATGTTAGTTCAAAAAGGCCGAAAGGAGAAGCAGAAAAATAGTGTTGAAAAGGGATCTGTGAGGCCGAATGATAGCAAAAGATGGTAAATTAGCATAGATTACTCCATAACCAGTTTATTCTAATTGCTGTTGGAGAACCAATGAAGAAGAGAGCATTGTCTCATCACCAGTGATCACATCTCTCTTGAATCATGAAACACCTTTGTTTCCAGAGGTCTGGAACTGCTTTGGCAGTTGCTATTTATTCCCTAGGGATAATTTATCTTCTCAATCAGCAATTCAGCTTTGCTGCCCATTTAATGTATGAGTGAAGGACTCCAACTCCGAGAATTTTTCTTAGCACCTGACCACTGTCATATATTCTGACACATAACCAGTTATCTTGCCTTCAACATACTCAAAACAATTGGCTCTAGGGCTCATACTTGGGGAGATGTGCAGAATTGGCAGCAGATGAATATCAGGACAAGTCTCCCCACACTGCAGGCCTTTGAAAGAGGAGTAACTCAGATGTCTTTTCAGCATCAGACATTTCTGTTCTACTTGTTGAAACTGTAAGCCTTAGGCAGGAAAAAACCAAATCCATTGGAATAGAAAAGCCAACCCAGAGGCCTTTTATTTTGTAGCTCACTCAAGATTAGGATGGCACTTTGCTAGTGGCCCCCAAACTATATTTCTACAGTGGCTGGCAGCAAAAAGATGAGACTGGCTTAATTCACTCATAGACTAATGAAGTTTTCTCTTAAAAATTTGAGAAGAATTGAAAACGGTCCATGAGAAATTCAGGTTTGACAGTCATCTATTTTCAAGAAGCTTCAAAATCACTGCTACAGGAGATGAACAATACTATGTATGACTACAGCCTCTTGAAGCTTGCTTACAGGTTCAGGAGACAATATTCATTCAGTGTGGAAAGAAATCATTCCCTCCAAGTAAAAAAAGCCACAAGTTGCTCCTGAATGGCAATCTCAACAGCTGCAGTACCAGCACCTGTTATAAACAAAGGTGTGCCTTTGATGATCATTTTATCTCACAAGTCTCAAACTGCTTCATTTGGTATTGCAAAGCAACTCTAATTTAATGTTGGCATGTATAGTCCACACTGTTGCCATATATCCTGACACTGCTCTCGTTACGTCCCATTCTTTTGACATTCCTTATCTACAGAGGTCAGCAGAGACAACTCTTGAGTAACGTATTTGTTCACTTGAGGGTAAAGTCATACACACACATTTATGTTCTTGTGCACTGGGAAGCAAGTTCTGCAGCTTTACAGATGTGGTACATGCATCACATGCAGTGTCCTGGAACTCAGGAAAAAAACAAACCAAACCAAAACAAAAAAACAAACAAAAACCAAAAACTCCACAAAAACAAACAAAGAAACAAAAAACACAAACAAAAAAACCCCAACCCATTGCAAAGAGGCACATAGCTAAAGAGAAAGTCCTAGTCAAAATGACAAAGTCTAAAATTAAAACACCTTCATAAACCATCTTGCTGGATTCTCCTGGAGTAAGAGGCAAAACACGCTTAGAAAATATTAACTCCTTTTCTTGTTAAAATTACATCCCAGAAGGTGTATGGAGCAGAGTAATTTATTCTGTTTTGTTAATAAGGAAGCATCTTGGCAAAACTGTAGATTATTTTTGTTTAGTAACAGCAAATGAAGCATCACAGAAATACATGTCCTCTCTGTGTCTATTGTAAGGCAGACAAGGAAGCCTGGCAGTTGCTCATTATTATTCCTCGCATTGCTTCTAATGAACAGATCTATGCTCTCACTTTTCATTGGCTTAATCAAGGATTCTCTATGATATGCAATTAATCTTTAATATGAAAGTGATTAGGGAGAAGTCAAAAAATGCAACTGAGTATCCTGACCACTGAAAATCACATTAAGGAATTATTCAAAATCCTTTCCCTTTATATTGCATTTTTACATTTGCAAATCTCTTGATACATGAAATCTCAATGAAACAAGTTTATTTTTATAACCCATGGAACAAGATCCAGAGTTTTCATTCAGATGGATATGTTGGTAGTTCTTTCAACAGTGAGCCCACATTGCAATTTTAACACTGAAGAAAACTGGAGGAAAGAAACACATTACCACAATTTACAGAAGGGTATTGGAAGTACTTATTGAAATCATAATACTGGCAAACCTTCCACATCCATTCTCCCCTGGTCAAACATACCAAAACCACCAGATGTGAGCCTAGGTTGTCCAGCCTTGCTGAACTTTGCCTGCATCAGAGGCCTTTGAATAGAGGCTTAAAAGCGTGGAAAACAACAGCTGGAGAAGCTGCTCTTCACTAAGACAGAAAAGCAGCTAAAGACTCTTTAGATGGATGGATGGCCATGACCACCACTGCACATCTAATTAAAGCTTGAGAACCACTGACTGAGTATGGCAAATCAGAAGGACAAGAACGAGGCTGAAAACTAACAAGAAATCAACCAAAGACAGATTCTCTGGGTTCGGTGTGGAAAGGACTAAGCCCCCTGGAATGTCTAAGCAGGGCACAATAAAAAGCATCATGAAAAGGGTATTAAATAAGATTGGATTTTCCAATCAACACTCTCAAATGTTTTGAGATGGCACATGAGGTACAGAAAAAAAAAATCAATATTGATATTTTGGAAGGTTAGCAGTTTATCACAAGCATTACTTTTATATTTAATCAAAACCAGAAGTTTAGCATAGGCTGGTTATACAGCTAACAGTGCTGTAAGCAAGTCTTTTAACATGGGTAGTCTTTGCATGCATTTTTGTTTCACCAGAACCTTCAAAGGGCTAAAACTTTCAAAACACAAAGGCCCCTAAGAACTAGCTTCTGAGGAGATTTATGGAAACCAAGGTCCTTAAAAAATTCTCTAGTCAGTTTTTAAAACAATGGTAATAAACTAAAATGGAAGTAGGCAATAAGTCATTACTATGTACACCTTTGACCATTTCATTCAACTCTGTTCAACAGACCATTTCTACCAGGATAATCTCCAAGAGTCAGCAGAAAAAACCCCAATTCACCCCCCACTGAGACAACTGTTTTCCTTTCCTTCTGGAAAAAACCCCACTTGAATATTTTGTTTGGTAAGCAGAGGTCTGCGGTGGATAAGTCAACTTTGAATAGTAATGTATTAAAAGATCCAGCCTTCTAGGACTCAGTGGATCCTATTCTCCAAGCTGGATCCTATTCCCCAAGCAGGGCAACGTCCCCAGCCTAAAACCATGTCTCCAGAACCTGCCTCTAATCCTGGCAGCTCCCCAGACTAATGCTGCCTTCCACCTGCCACACCATCACCTGCAGCAATATATAATAATACATAAAAACCAGTGTGCACTATGTGTATTTCTTTTAATCAAAAGATGTCTTTGATACTTATGAATTCCCTTCTGCATTTAGCCCTGTATAGTCACCTCTATAATGTTTTTAAATTAAAAACTAGAAAATAAAAACCCATCTTCCCATAAATCCTCACATACGTGATAGCACACTGCACTAAGTTTGATGGGAACCATTCTGAAGTGACAAGAATAATGTGGCAGTCTTGCATTTCTAAACCAGGATCAATATAAATCTTTAAGCTACTTTTGCATTCTTTCCCTTTCTTTAAAAATCATCTCTAACACAGCTGAGAAATAGATCTGACTAAAACACCACCACCTTTCCAATGACATAAATTCAATCTGTCCCATGCACATGGAACTCCATCTCTCAGAAATGGGAAATGTGCACAGCCCAAATAATTGAGCAGATCCCTGAGTATACCAATATATTCTTGTCCACACTCCCAAACCCTCTTAGTACAAGTCCTCTGACACACAACTCAAGCTTCTATTTTCACATTTGGTTGCCAGCAGTAGTTTAGGTTCCTGACACAAACACAATGCAACAAGCCTATTGCCTGCATTGTGCAAACCTGGAGAATGAATTATATTCAGACTGAAATAAAACTGAAATCTGCTTCACACCTTGCAGTCTTTCCATATTTTCCCTCATGCCTTCCCAGTACAGTTACCTTGAAAGAGAAGTGATCTTAACTGTTTCTAAGAGAATCAGCCTTTCATAGTATCCTGTCTCTGAGGTTTAGAAAAGCATCTCATGAAAAAAAAGAGGTACTAAACATGTGCTTAAACATGTTCCTGCCTTCATACCATCGAAACAATATTTATACATTGTTTATTATATCCATTTAGCTTAAATACCTGTAAATCTATTCTCTAGTTCTCAGTGCACAGAGCCTCCTTACAGGAACTGAACAGGGATCAGCTTTTCACAACGCCTAGAGGAACTTAATTACTTCCTCAACTTTGACCCCTCTGTCAGATTCAAATAAGCTGATCAATGGGGGCAAAAGCTATGAGGTTCCAATAGAAGAGAGACAAAGAGACAACTGGATCAGAGGGTTGTTAATCTGTAAGCCTGATTTCCTTCTGAAACCAGGCTAAAGAAGTATCTTGGGACAAAAGATTTGTGACAGCCCATCCCTTACCTACTCATGTGCAGGAATGCAGTTGGATAGCACGGTAATTATGGACTGGAGAATTTAGGGAGTTATTTTAAATGATGCGCTTACCCTGGAGCAAAAGCTTTGAAAGGACAAATTGGAATAAATCATTATCTCACCCAACCTCTTCCAGTATTTCCTCCCTTCCCCCTCTTTTTAATTTTAATCTTGATCACAGCCTGCTCCAACAGTCGGGCTTCTCCTTCTGTTTGACACTGTAGTAAAGTTGCAGAGCTGTTTGTGAAATGTGTTGCCATGGAAACTAATATGTGCTGCCATGGAGATCATGTCAAATCCAGCTTCACATCTTCACTGCACACTCAAGAAAAGAGGAAGAGAAGGCAAGGAGGAGAAATCCTTCCTTGAAAAACCAAATGTTTTGAAATATTAGCAAACCTAACAAGAGAAGTGTCAAAAATCGAGGTCACTTTTAAACCATCAGCATTAACTAATAATTCACACAATGCTTTCCAAGATGCCACTTCCTTTAACAATGCTCTCAGAACCCACATAGTTCAGGGCTTCAAAGTGTTGAACAACATATGTGCAAAATTTAAAAATGAATGTGGATTAATTTTTAAACTATGTAGATACCAAAATAACCTTGCTCAAGATTTTTTCCAAGTTAATTAATTTCAAGAAGCACAGAAGGGAGGAAAAAACTAGTAACTGCAAAAGCTGCATAAAATGCATGCGTTTTAATAAGACAAATTAACCAATGATTCATGACATACATACATGGTCAGATTAAGACCTAGAAGAGATTAAGGAACTGAAGTTCATTCTAAAGAAAATAACTAAAAAAAAAACCCATCTAGACATCTTTTTAAAGTGAATGGTAGACATGAAATCTTGTATTCATTTCCCTACAGTTTAAAACTCCTATTCTTATTTTTCCTGAATTCTTCAAATGAAAAGAAGGAGAAGTTACAACTAAAAGTCACCAGTAAATTACTTTAAGGCTATGAGGTAACTTAAATCCTCCCAGCAGCCAAATCCCAAGCATTCAGGCTCCCTGAGCAAAACCCAATTGACACAAACTCTGCTTTAGCCCATTCAAACAAATTCCAAGCAGAGTTTCTCTAATCAGTGTGCACAATTGTCCTGCTTTAAAATTAAAGCTATCTCTAAATCTTTGCCAGATCAGGGACAAAGTAAGTTTTCCTGGCTCATGAAACTATTTGAAGTACTACTGATAAAATGTCAGAATAAGGAAATATATAAATTAATGTTCAAATACCCATCATGAAGAGCAATGTCTTCGTGAGTTAATATTAGATCTTGTAAAATAAAATATCTATTATGTTTTATGAAAGATATATTGCATAATATATCTCCAAATTATCACAGTTTTCCACACTTGATGGCTCTGCACCAAGCATTGAGGATTTGCAGATTCTATAACACATGAGCAAAATTATTTTGGTATTCTATAAATGCATTGTGAGTACAAACTAAGACTACAAATTTAAAATTTAACCAGTCATTTTCTGTGACAGAAGTGGAAATAAGCACTAAAAAGAACAAACATGTCTTCTTCCCCAAACTGATGGACTCCAGGAAAAAAAACCAAAAACCTATAAACTTCTGATGAAAGATTTACAGCAAGGAAAACTTTGCAGATCCATCAGTCCAAACAGAAAAACATTACAGATATAAAAATGCCTGAAACTCGCCCTGCTACACCTCCACACAGGACATCCTCCTCTAAAATCTTAAGAGCATCACATGTTTTCTTATATACAAAAGGTATTTCAACGTGCTTTTCACAAAACGAGATATTTAATCAACACTTCCATACTTTCTTGCAGGCAGAAAACCTGCCCCATACCTGACAAACCAAGTTGTGACGCATGTAATGCTATTTTCAGAGGGCCAGCAAGAAACAAACTGAATACAGCAGCAAAGTTGCACTGTATAAAACAAGGAGGAGGACTGGTAAAAGCCTTCTACAACTACACAGTGATAAAATAACTTTTAGTAAATAACATGTCTTTTAGATGGAATGACATTCAGTAAATAAAGTATATTTTAGGTGAGAATAAATTTTAAGGTTCATAGATTGAGCCCACAAACAGTCACCTTGAAAATGTATTAATATGTTACACTGCTCCTGCTCTCTGAAAATAGCTGGGTTCTAACATCCACCTTGACTGGAATAGGCTGAAGCCCTGGAAAACATCTGTACTAGGACAACCTGATTCACTGAGATGCTATAACTTAAATCCTGTTTTTTTCTCACATACCCACTTTCTCACTATAAACAGTTACCTAGACTTCTCATCCCTAAAGATTTATTTCCCCACGCACACAATAAGGGAAAGAAACAGACGATCAACATATAGTAATTTCATTTTAACCATATAATGAATCAATCAAAGTTTATGGTATATATCGGATCCCACTTTCTTCCTGACTCACGCATTTGAGGAAAGGCTCCTTCACTTTTGAAGATAGGTTGAGGAAGCTGAGCTTCTTCAGCTTTGAGAAGAGACAACTGCGAGGGGACCTCACCAATGTCTGTAAGTACACGAAGGGAGAGTGCCAAGAGCATGGGGCCAGACACTTCTGGCCAAACAACAGGGTAAGAAACAACAGGCAGAAACTGATGCACAGCAAATTCCAGCTGAACCCAAGCAAGAACTTCACTGTGTGACTGAGCACGGGAACAGATTGCCCAGAGAGGCTGTGGAGTCTCCTTCCCTGGAGATATTCAACAGCTGTCTGGACACAATCTAGAGTAACATGTTCTAGGGGACCCTGCCTAGGCAGGGAGGTTGGAATAGATGACCTCCAGTGATTCTGTTATTTGGCTACAAAAGCATAAAGGAGATTCTGTTCATCTGGAGTGTTTCTTCTACTTGGGTACAATCTAAATAATGTAGAAAATATTCCAGGTAATGATACCAAATACTCTTTCTAGCTGGCAACTGCTACACAGATCCTAGGAGCAGCTGGCACACTGTGCATCTGGCCAGTTTATTAACTTTCTGGATCTTGCAATAGTCCCCAGGGAGAGGGGGAAAAAAAGGAGAACAGATTTTTTAATTCCCTTGACATTGAATTTATACAGCCTGCCTCAGAGGCCACAAAGTCTAGACAAAGAACAGTAAGTCTGGATTACAATCCCTCTTGTAGGTGTTTACTTTGATGAGAGTACTCTTGGAGTGGGACAAATCCAAAAACAGCATCAAGATACTGCTTGCAGAAAGTAAGGAGAAACAGATTCATCAAGAAGAGACACCTCAAACTAATTTAATTTTCTTCTGCAGCAAAGTAACAGTTTTTGTGGCTCAGGAAAAAGCACAAATATTTTATGTCTTGACTGTATATACTGTCTTGACTATTTTTTATATACTTTCACATTTTTTAAAAAAATTCTTTTAAAAACATTTTTTCAAGAAAGTTTGGAAAACATGATCTAGATAAAGTTCATTCAGTCTGGATTCAGCAGTTATCACTGGTTCTGAACGAATTCCATATGCTAGTCCTGCTACATCTCTAAGTGGATGACAAGAGTCAGCTTATTAAATCTGTGGACCAAATGGAACAAAGAAAGACCAGAAGTGTGAGGGACAGGATTCAAATCTAGTATTACTGGGGCAAAGGGCAGAAATTGGAAAAAGCGGCAAAGAAACACAGCTGTACACACTGCATAAATACAGTAAGGAGAACTCTGAGCCAGATATTGTGATTTAACCCCACTGTGAAAGCTCTGTGCAGCCACTCTGTCACTCCTCCCTCAGTGGGATCAGGGGGAGAATCAGAAGAGTAAAAGCTAGAAAACTCATGGGTTGAAACAAAGACAAGTTTAACAGAGAAAGCAGAAAATGCATTCACAAGCAGAGCAAAGAAATTAATTCATTGTTTCCCATGGGCATGCTGGTGTTCAGCCATCTCCAGGAGAGCAGGGCCTGCCCCATCAGGCAGAACGGTTACTTGGGAAGACAAACACAATGACACTGAAAGTCTCTTCTTTCTTCTTCCCCCAGCTTTACATGCTGACCGTGATGCTATATAGTATGGGATCTTCCTGTGCTCAGTTGGAGTCAGCTGTCCTGGCTGTGTCCCTTTGCAACTCCTTGTGCACATCCAGCATTCTCACAGTGGGGGTGGTACAAGAAGCAGAAAAGGCCTTGAGGCTGTGCAGGCCCTGCCCAGCAGGAACAGAAACATATCTGTATTATCAATACTGTTTTCACCATAGATCCAAAAAAATTAACTCCACCCCAGCCAAAAGCAGCACACCAGTAAGAGTACTCAGAGAGAATCCATGGGTAAGAGGGGATGACAATCTGAACAGGAGTCAGTCAAGCCATTGAGCACAAGGCAAACAAGCAGGCTGGAGCACATAAACACGACTGTGCCCCACAGAACACATGGACTTGTCCTTCCACTCCACTGAGCATCAGCAAAGCTTCAGCTGCAGCACTACATCCTTGCCTGGGTGCTGCATTTGAAGAAACAAATGAGCCAACTGGAGCAGGTCCAAAGAACCACGGGAAAAAGCAAAATTCAGCAAAACACAACCCATAAAGATATACATATAACTGGGACTAGCTAGCAAAAATGTGGAATAATGATGGAAGAACGGCGTGAGAAGAACAGTGCAAGTGACAGAATTCAGTATTTAAGATGCTTCTGTGAAGAAGAAAGAATATTTTTTCTTGTGCCCGCAGTGGCTGGGACTGATTACACCACAGCAAGAGTCAGCTTAGACATTATGAAAAACTTCCTAACAATTAAGAGAACAGAACAGGTGTCATATTGTAAATGCAGGGAAAATGAAGCAGCTCTTTAAAATTGCTGTTACTCTGGAGTAAAAGACAGTGGGAGAGGTACTGTATCTGTAAGCAAAATTTTTCTTCCTCTTTTATAAGGGATGGTTTGGAAATGGTCACTACTCCATTTTATCAAGTAGCTACTTTAAACATTGCTTCTAACTGCTAAATAAGTAGAAGCCAGATAAAATGACTGCTTGTGAGAATCTGCTTTCTTGCAACTAAAGAATTACACGTGGCAATGGAACAATTGAATATGGCAATGTACTCTTTTTTTCAGCAGATATTTTCTATTATTTGCATACTTTTAGTAAGACACAACAAGATATGACAGTTATTCCAATTTCTTGTCAAATTCTCTTTGTATTTTCATCTGCAATAAATGACAAATGAGGCAAAAGCAATGACAGGTACTCTCCTCACCATATGAGGAGTGGGAGAAAAACTGCATACACAAGTGATCCATTAGTTTAATGCAAAAGAGATTATGGAAGCAGTAGTCACTCTAGAGCAAAGGGATAAGTGATGTTCTCACAAGCCATTACACTAATGGTGAGAGCAAGGGAATGCCTCTGTAATTGCCAGAGAGCAGGCTGAGAGAGACCTCTGGGGACTCAGACAGTGCACAGGGCAAAGGAGAAACTGCTCAGCCCTGGCAGAGGGATGACTGCTGACTTACAAAATCACATGTGTTATTACAGACATCAGACCCATCCTTGCAGCCTTTACTTGTTAAATGTCAGTCCCTGGTTTGTTCAAGACCCCATGAGTCAAATGTATTTCAAAAGCATTGCCTAAGGGAGTAAAGGAACAAATGTTAAGTTCCCTTTATTCCCTCCTCCTCAGTTCATTTGCTATTTCCAGTTTCCCAATTGAATCCTCATCTGCAAATCCAGAGACAATCCTCATCTGCAGAGGCAAGAGCAGAGCATGGATGCACTCTTCCCTATGCACAGCTCTGAGCTCTACAAAACCTGGTCACACCAAGGGAAGAAGTGAGCCACTTCCTTTTCATGCCTCTAATAGACCTGGCCCAAGAGACAGAATTTTGCTGCTTCCTTACAATCTGCCATCCCACATATGTCTCCACCGCTCAGCTGACTTTCCTCTAACTAGTTTGCTGATCTTCCATCTCCAGGGTTCAGCCAGTGCCAAACCACTTGTAGCCAGTATGTATGAAAAATTAACCACATCGATTTAAAGCAACACAAATCCGCTGAAGCCTCATGAACTTACCCACTCTGCTGCAGGTACAACGCCACGGGAGGCTGGCACTGCTGATGCCCTGCTCTCTTTTAGCCACTGAAGGTTGGAAATGGTATCTCTGAACTGTAGGTGACTCCTCAGTATCATGTCTGAGGTCTAGCAGAGACACATGTGTGGCCACACGCCTCAACCAGCCCTGCTTCCCAGAACCAGGGAGCCACTCCACAGACTGGATGTGCCTCCTGCAGTGCTGCCCTTTATCAAACAGGTAGTTAAACACTGTTTTCAGACACTTTGTTGTGCTTCATACCTCACAGGCCTGGTATATTGCACAAGCTCCTACCAATGGGCACACACTGCTAACAAACGTCTCCCTCATCTGTTGGCTTTTTGGCAGTCCACAATAGGTCACTGTTAATGCAATTTCAATTCTATAATTAAATCTTCCCTGAGGTATCATCACAAAGTATTATTTCCCTTTGATTATTTAATATTTCAGAATAGAGACAGTCACCCTGCTTTCATGGGGTAGAAAGTTTCTCCCTTGATTAACCCCTAGAGATGACAGGATTTTTTTTTAAGTGAGTAACATTCACGTTTGTTAAATAAACAACATCTAAAAGGCCACAGAACAAGGCTTAGGAGAATATAAAGGGAAAAGTGAAGCATAGCCAAGTCAAAACTACCCCAAATCAATCAAAAAACCCTGTAGTTTCTTGCTATCTCAAACTTGCAGAATTTGTTTGCAACTGGGCAGAAAGACCCTCAAATCCAACCTCTTACTAGTAAGAGCAGCATTTCTGGGAATTTAATAAAAACCAAGGCTTTTCCTAATGTTTATAGTATCTGTAGTCAAAGGGTCAAGGAAAAAAAAAAATCTCAGCTTTCCAGCAGTACAACTCCACCCTACACACACTGAAAGTCTTGAACCCTTTAAGCACCCTGATCTCATAGGAGAAAGTTTCCACATCAAAAGCCTAGAAAATTCCTCCACTCGCAGGGAGTCCAACTCCTGAGTTTTCAACACTTATAGACAGAATTGTCTGGATATGCGATAATCCTTTGCACTTTCCAGAAGTACATTGCTCTATATAGTTATGTGCAGGTGATTATGAACCAGCCATTACTGCTTGTGACACCTTCCACTGAACATAATGACATTCAGCCCCTCTGTTAATGCAAAACAAAACTCTCCAGGGAGACAGACACAAACGATGTGAGCAACATACACTTCAAGGAAATGCTAATACGAACTACCACAGAAATACTGACCAGAAATTCCGGTCTTGTATTGACACAAACAACCCTACAGTAGATGTGAGGTGAGATTTACATTATCAAGATTTAGCTGTTTTGCTTAAATTTGCATTGAGGCTTCCTTGAGAGAGAGACACAGGATATTAAAACTTATCTTAAAATAGGGAATGGTTCGTCCCAAGACCCTCGGCCCACTACAAAGAACCCAGTTATTCCATTGGCACAAAAGGGCTCAATTCTAGACAGCTAAAGTAAAGTAAGAGATATTTAATACAGCAATGGGAGAAAGATCCCCAGAACTGCCACCAAAATCAACAAGAAGCCCCAGTACCCTCTAAGAGTCACAATGATCCCAATAAGCAACTTGTGCATGAAAATCCCAAGCAGAACTTATCAAGGTCTTCTGCATTTTGGAAGGTTTAAGTATTTCACCTACTAATAAGGCAAAGTCAAAAATGTCAGAGACATCAGAAGCGGCTGTCTCACAAATGGCCACTGTCAGACACAATTCTGTGACCTACAAGCACAGAGCAGTGAATCATCCCGTGCCTGTACACCCAAAGCCCTATAACATCACGCAGATATGATGAACATGTAGCAGTGCTTCACAGATATTATTGCAATGGACATTTTGTAGCAGCAAAGGGAAGGGTCTGAAGGAAGAAAGTAACAAAATACTCAGGCAGTCTCTTACCACTGGTTCAATGAGTAGACAAAGCAGCTTGAAGTGAGCTGCCAGACTTTGTTGCAAAAACAAAGTACTTCAGTCATGTTAATTATACAGCAAAAGAAAAGGCAGAGGGCACAAGACCTGGGATTCAAATAAAATGAAACAGAGGAGAAAAATATCCTTAAGGCAGAGTTTTAACTTGCAGAAAGCTGATGATGTTAAGATTACCATACAAAAGTAGAAAAATTACCAAATCATGGACAAAGATTTTTATCAAAAGGTAAACAGAAAATTACATTCTGCAATAATTCAAGAACAGAGGTAAATTTGGTCTAATTAAAAAAAAAAAATTAAAAAATCAAATACTACAATTAAGTCCCTGACCAAAATGTTGGTGGTGGGAGGAGATGAAGGAGAGAAAGGGGTCACATACAAGAAACTGGATTGTATACAAATGAGACAGCAGTGGAACAGGACCACACAAGATACCCAGAGCTACAACAAAAGATGCAAAGTTGTGCGTTAGGGGGTTGGAATTACAAGACAGTCTGGGATTTAATGTGAAAGGAGTATTCAGAAAATAGGAGTACACAGTATAACGGTGACAAACTAGAAGCAGGATGGTATGCAGGTACCAAAGATGAAGGCAGAGAAGATTAAGAGAAGATTCAGGGAAGGATAAAAGACAGCTGAGGGAAGATATAAGGTTCACATGCTCATGAGGAGGAGAGAGAGGGTAGAGAGGGGAGGGGTCATCAAGAGAAAACAGTAGGAATCAGGTTCACAACATCCTAAAGGAAGTGATTCTTAATGCAACAGCTAGTTGACCTGTGAAATTAATTTTCAAATATAATGGAGGTACAGATAGGTTCAAAGTAAAGCAGAGGAGATTTCACGGAGCAGGTCTCTGTTGAAAGGTAATAAATCCACAGAAACACAAGCAGTTAAAAAAAGTTTCTGAGCAGCAGATGGTTAGGGTAAGGTTAAAGAAATAATACAGGAAAATGGTTTTTCTTACAGCAGACAAAAATCCCTGAAAAACACCATCTCCATTGCCTTAGTAAGTCTAGACCAAAGATTTTTACCCTTAGGCCTTCACATCTGTTCACGGTCCACCCAGGTGACAACTGTCACAAACACTTTAAGCCAGCAAAAACTGACACTTCCACAAGAAGAAACACCTTGCCTTCCTCCCAGTTCTTATTTCCAGTCTTTGCTGTGTGTTTACTTGCATTGCCATAAGCCTTCACAGAACACCCAAGCAGACCTCACTCAGGGTTAAAAGCACACACAGCATAAAATAACTGATTACCTCTAACTCGGGTCACTTCCCTGATACAGCTCTCCATGCAGGCACACAAATGCATGTCCTGACCCAAGGGAATGACTAACATGCAGAAAAGAGTGGCTAGAGAAGCAGAAGGATGCCCTAGGATTATTTAGCCTGGAGAAGAAAAGGCCTAAAGGAGATCTCATCAATGTGCATGAATAGCTGGTGGGATGGATTGAGGCAGACTGAGCAAGGCTCTTCTCAGAGGCAACCAGTGATAGGACCAGAGGCAACAGGCACAGACTGAAATACAAAAAATCCCCTTTTAAAAAAAAAACAAAAAAACCCCATTAACTAAGAAAGAAAAAAAGCCCAAAACAACTGTGAGGCCTGAAGAATGCAGGTTACATAGATAATTGGATGGCAGATGTAACATAACATTCCTATGGGAGATCAAATCCCTGCCAGAAGAGCATTTAGTACCTGAAAATTTTGGGTCGATAAACCAAAAATGGCTTTTTGTGGCAGAGCATGATGAGGATCACTGAAAGATTCCCATTTTTTGTCCATGGACAGCAAAACATCTCTAAGGAAAGGGAAAGAACTTTTCAAAATATTTTTTCTACATATATACTTGGCTATCTGTACTCAGTCTAGAAAAGGACTACACACAGTGATAAAGCTTCTGCTAATTTGCTTTTGCTTCATCTGTCAACAGGCCAAAAGTTTGACACCTCCAAGTTCTGTCCAGCTAATAGAGCACCTCAAGATTAGTTCTAACTCCTGCTGTGTGAGTACCTTGACCATGGAACCAGCAGCACAGCAGAGATACACTCTCCAATCCACCATCCAGCAGAAGAGGTGCCAGGCCAGGGGAAGACTGAAAGGTAATTGTACATACAAGATGCAAGGCAAGTGCTAGCAAACAAGCACAAGAAATTTGTCAACTAAACAGAATCAGAAATAATCTCAGGATATTAAAAAAGTCCATGCAGCATGCTCTGAACAAGGAACTGCTCCTGTCAAACAAATGCACTGTCACGCTAAAGAAATGCATTTTCCACATTCATGTTTTGCCAGACTAAACAGCTGGAGGATGGTCTTCAACATACCAGAGCAACCCCCAAGGCAAAGAGTGAAGGTCTTTTAAGGAATAAGATAAATCACCACAAAAATGTAAGACTTTAATTGAAGCTATAATTTTTCTGTCCATTGCACTAATGACTGGTTTGACTGGCACAAGAGAAGTGAAGCCAAAATGGGACATTTGTCTCCTTGATGAGGACCACTTTCAAACAATTTGGTGAGAGAGTTTGCTTTTGCTATACCCTAAGACAGCCAGCCCCACTGTGTCAAAATACAGGCCATTTTGCAAACAAAAATAAGAAGGTCACAATACCACTGAAACCAAGAGAGCCCAAACAGTAGCATTATACTTAGTTAGCACCAGATGCTTGACAGCCCAAACACAGGCTCAAACAGCTATAAAAAAGATGTTTGTGAGGTGAAAGGAAGTAGAGATAATGAGAACAATAAAAATTGTTCCCAGCAGTGTCAGGAGGGAAAAAAAGAGAAACTCACTAGCATAACATTTAAATCTAAACTGGGAAAATTGGGAGCAGGCATCCTGTTCAATGTGATCTTGTCAAGCCAAAATGCAACTGTGTATGTTTGAGGGACGGGTTTCCCTCACTGATGTGTTTTTGTTTTCCAGTGCACAAGCATTAGAAAACTGCAAACTGAGAAATCTGTGTGGTCTCTGTCCCACATAAATATGCAGTGAATACTTCCACCGTTATTTTAAGACTTCACCGGCCAAATGCATCCCCTAGCGCAAGATCAGTGACTTAAATGAACTTGGCGTAAGCAGAGAGATGGGCCCCAGGCTTCTACAAAGTAAATACAATAATACAGCGCTTTAATGATGTGTGCTAGAGATGGGAGATAATTTTTAAGAAAGGGCTGTATTAAGAAATGGCAGAGTAGGTCAAGTCTCATTCTCTGCACTGTGGGAAACTGAAGTGTTTTAAAGTTTTCTTTACAGCTGAAACATAACAACTACCACCTTGCCACACCTCCATGTCTGATCTCTCCCAAGATCACTGGGATCTGGATCTGATCATTAAACAAGGCTGCAGGGCTCCAGATCCTTTGAACAGTTGCCAGCTGCAGTACAAACACATTCTCATGAGGAACATTTTGATTCTGTTCAAAACAGCATTTTTTTTTTTGACAGAAAACTGTTCCACTGGCAAATTTTCATGCAGCTTCCCTACTTAATATGCCTCCCCTCCTCCCACACATGCATGCTCCAGAACTACTTCAAGAAGATAATGATACTGCATGTTCACAGTGTATTGGATTTGCTCCTGTCAGGTCACCTGTCTTCACTGGGAGTGAGAGACTCCAAGGAAAGGAGTCATCAAAACAAGGGTGATGCAATGTCTACACATAAATGACATATATTCCCCCAAATACCTGCAGATAAAAATACATGGAGTTTTGGGGGGATGGGGGCGTTTAAGAGGCTTGGTAGCCTCAGGGTAGCTCATATGGTGAGAAATTCAGCTCTTTACTCAAGCAGCTATCTATCAGAAAATGAGCATCATAATTATCTCACCAATCTTGATCAACAACTCATGGCTTGCTTATGATTTGTGGGGGGTCTCTAGTTTCCACCAAATAATCCACCAGTGCTGCACAGATCTGAGTACTACTTGTATCTCCATCTCTTCCCTGTGACTCAGCATTCAGCAGGGCTGCCAAGGGCTGGTCCAAGCTCCTGAACCACATTTGAAGCTGGGCAAGACCAGTAGGACAGCACTGCAGGGACGTGAACTACAGCAAGAGGAGAAACATCAGAATTGGTTAGCAGTCTCCGAAAGCCTTCTCAATGCCAGCCCTCTCTGCTCTAAATCAGGACTACTTTTTTTTCCTCCACAGCAATTACATAAAAATGGTTCATTATGCAGAAGACTCCCTACCTCCAGCAGATGCAGAATTTGCCTGCTGACTTAGGCTGAAAAAGTTTTTTTACCTCCTGCTTCCTTTAAAAAAGGTGTGTGTGGGGAAACTAGGAAACAAAAAACCACACCCTTAAAAGCCTCTAGAAGGAGCAAACTTTTTCTATTCATTCATCATGAACTGCAGTTTTAACTGTGTTCCTCTAATGAGAAATCCTCAATTGGCACGAAGTCCAACTGAGACCTCGGCAGCTACAAAGTCTTCCTCCCACTCTACCATCTATCAGAATGCATGAACAGAGAACCAAGGAAAGCGCTTAGGGAAAGACAGTGGTTTTGGCTGAGTGGTGCACCTGGAAAGCATTTCTCAGTAATCTCTCACCTTCATCTTCTCACTCAAATTTAGAGGTGAGCCCAACAACTTTCTAGGCTCTGATCCAACGTCCTCTGAGGTTACCACATATGAGATGCAGCTTATCAAAGCTCTGACTGAATTACATCAGTATCCTATTACACGGGAATTCATATTTGAAAGCTTTCATATTCACCATTAGCACCAGGATTCCACTGAAAAAACTACTGCATAAAACAAGCCAAATGAACATGCAAATTCCCACTGGATGCATCACTGAGGCATGAATAAAAACAGTTCAGAAGACTAAGACTGAACATAGATGATCAAAAGAATGGGGCTTACACAAAATTTAGGCATTGAAGTTGGAAACGATACTCACTGCTATTCAGCCTTGCTCTCAGCATAGGGGATTCAGGAACCTTGTGTTCTGCTCCTGTGCATCACAGAAACACCGGTCTTGACAACCTATGTGCTACTCTGCATATAAAACACCAGAACCAGCTCTTGGTTGGCACACATCAACTCCCCCTCTATCCATTAAAGCAGAATTATGCTCCCTCTTGCTCTCTGGCTCAATGACTCTTCAAATCTTCCATGAAGAACACAACAACTTTGGCCAGACACATGTAAAACATGTCCCTCACTCTCACACATTTAGAGAAGCTCCCTGCCTGTTAGGATGCATTCCTGGAAAGTCACAGATCTAGGTCCTAGATCTAAATCAGGTACAAGAGAAATGGTAACACCCTGCCTGGGGAGGGCAGCTCCTCCCTGAACACCACACCTTACCCAACACACCCGTTCTGGAGTTCCTGCTTTTGAGGACCTGCCTCCCTTCAGGCACTGTTAACCAATTTTGCACTTAATCCAGGGCACAATGACTAAGATGCAGCAAGCTACTTTAGCCTTCATTACACACGGAATAAAAGCCCCGGGGATAGCAGAGCGCTGCACAT
This sequence comes from Brachypodius melanocephalos, assembly GCA_013398615.1. Lineage (NCBI taxonomy): Eukaryota > Metazoa > Chordata > Aves > Passeriformes > Pycnonotidae > Brachypodius > Brachypodius melanocephalos. The sequence continues at coordinate 832,625 of VZSR01000170.1, forward strand.
AAACCAGTCGCACGCAGCTGACTCAAGATAATCTATCATGTCTCTCTTTTTGGTGCAGCACTGCACGAAACATGGCCATAGTGTCCTGGATATAAACTAGTAAGCTCACGATATGCCGTGTACACTTACCAGCTAAGATCTTCATTTGCTTAAGGCCCTCTTATCACTTTTAATTTCATCATGTGCATGTCCCCTCTCACGGTCCCACAAGGATTATTCAGATTAGCAATGCTGCATTTATATCCTTTTTGGTCCAGGTAGCTAAAGGAGATGAACTAGGTTTTCAGTGAATTATTAGAAGGCAATCAAGTAGACTGATCTCCTGTACATCTCTCAGACTTATTGTGAGAAGGTCACTATGACCCTTCCTGAGCTGCCAGATAATTTGGTGTTAAATCAGACTCCTCTTCAAACACCCTATTCCACATCCTCCCTTTGCTGAGCCAACTTGACAGCCCATCTCATGCAAACCCTGCGCCTACTACCACCACTTAAACACCAGCTTTTCTAAGGTGCCTTGTCTCTCTGAGGTCAGCAGGACTCCCTCAGCAGGAAACATCATGCATGCACACACAGCGCTGGCAGAATTAGGTTGGGAAAAAATAGGTCAAACCAGGCATATATTTAACTTGGAGACCAAACTTCAGAATCATATCTTCTCAACAAATAATTAATACATGTGAAGATCCACATTTTTATAACCATTAGAAAATCATTCTTATATGAACTAGGCAACCAAGATATTTTACAGAAGCAGAGGCTCTACCAGAAACGTTTCTATTCCCACTCCAAACAGAGGTTTAAACACAACCTCTCCCTCCCAGCCCTACATCATCCTTTTGCTGTAATCAAGCAACTCCTTTCTCTACTATTTTTTGGGAGATTGTTACTCATTTCCACCCAGAGCATTAGACATTTTTTAAAGGTTTTTTAAAGATGGTGATGGTGCAGGGTTGAAACACCTCTGCAGGGAGTATGGCCTGAGCCACTACCTCCATTCCAAACCTCAGAAAGTCACCTTTGCAGACCGGGGAAAGGCAAATGGAAAATGAGGGCAGCCTGCCCCTTTCTAGAAGTTCTGCAGCAACTTCCTTGGGCTTCTGATGATCTTCCAAGATGGATATGACATGTCAAAAAATTACCACGTGGCTCCAGCAAGCAAGTCAAGCAGCTGCTCCTTAGATTCCTTTTCTAGAAAATGCTGTCTTCTTCCACCCTAGTGTAAGATCCACCTCTAGACAAACCTCAATAACTCAGTTGGCAAGTTGAACACACAGAGGCACCCAGAACACTTTACCACACATTTGCTACACTTTTGCTGCATCTCCTGCTTGTGATTTTGTTCCCACATCCCAAACTTTTTCATTCCCTGCCCAGCAACAGTAAAACCTAATTTGAAAATTGCCCTAAGCACTTCATGATAAGCAAGTACTCTCTCTGCACCATGCAAAAGATAGCAATATTTAAGGACTCAGAGACTTACAATTAGGTGATACATGTTTTTAATTAAATGCCCTAATATAATTGTTCAAATTTACATACTAAGGTTTTAGCCTACATCATGTTGTTGGGTATGGAGAATTAGTCTGAGTTATTAAACATGTTTTAGTTGTCTCAAATATAAAATTGCATGACCAATGCTATCTGTGCAGCAAACTGAGTACTTTGTAATCACTTGGTTTTTGAGCAGGGGGAAGATTGAAGGGGGAGAACAGACTTATCAAAGAGAATGGAAACACATATGCAGAGAGTGAGTCTGAAAATCTGTGAAGAGGATTCTTTGAGAGTGACAGTTCTGAGGGGCATGAAAGAATAAGGCAAAGTCAAATTTCAAGAGTTGATAATGTTTTACATCAGGATGCAGTTTCCTGACCAGTGTAAGAACTGCTGCCTTTAGTCAGGGGAGAAATCTTATTCTTTAATGGGAGCTTTGTTCACATAAAAACTGGGTAATTTCACACACAAAGCAAAAATTTTAAGGAACATTAAGAAGTAGAAACAAAAAAGGAAGGTAAATCAGGTAGTCTGACTCTTATAAACCACCAAAGTGTTTACTCTTGCAAAGGGTTCTATCACAGGACTATCTGTTTCTCTACTGAAATAATTTTCTAGCCTAAGAAGTGGAGGAGAAAATACAGTTCAGCTCATTAGTCCTTAATACCTGGACTGGGTAGTAATTTCTGTGGCTCTTTCTGCTTTAGCCTGCTGCTTGAGTAATGAGAAAGAAATGTCAGTGCTTCATGCTGGCACAGGACACAGCTACCTTCCCTAGGACACTCAGTTCTGTGGAAAAAAAAAAATCACCAGAGGCCTTCCAGCACTGCCTTTCATCAAGAAAAGTTCCAAACAACTTTAGAATGAGCATTGCTAATTCTTAAACCAAACTCAATGACGCTATATCTCAGCATTGTGGCTTGCCTGTGACTCAGGGTACGTATGTAAAGTTTCTGAATCATGGCCTCATGTCAACGACCACTTGAGAGCATGGTGCTGCCAAATTAGGCAACTTAAGAGTTCAATGGAAAGACCTTACTCCTTATCTCTACACAGCTTTCACAGGCCTATAACCAAGGATGGGAGACAACCTCTCGGCTACTGGGCATTTCGTGAGCCTCAAACAGCATCATCTTGGAAATGTGAGTTCTGACTCCAAGATTAAATATTTCATCTCACTCCACTTTTCACGGTTAAGCATATGGAAACTAAACTTTGCTATTTAAATCAAGATGTGACTTCAGAGAGTAAATCTGGTATTTTCTTTGTCTTCTTAAAGCAACCATGCAGTCGGACATGAAACATACCTCATTGAAGAAAAGTGTACATATTTTTCAAAATTTAAAATCCTAGGGCTTCTCACATGGCTTTTTTGCAACACATCATTAAAGACAACTGACAAATAACCCACTACTTGATGGATGTTCTGCATTAAAATGTGAACTCTAAATTTTAACTTTCCTGAGGCTGCATTAAGATCTTGGAATAAGACAGTATCTCCTGCTTTAATAACACTATCAGTCTTGAAAGGGCCCAGATTTCAAGAGAAAAGCAGTTCAAATTGCCCATCTTGGGGCATCAGATGACCAGTTCATTCCAGTAGTTTTTCAAGCACTTGTAAGACTGCCCAGATGCCCAGACAGGTAGCCCCACACATCTGAGTTGTTGCATCCAGCTGGAAGGAGGGCAGTTCAAACCGTTCAAGAAGCGTCTAATAACAGGCATACTGTTCACATGCAAAGCTAGATTATCCCCAGCATCATGGCTTCTTACCTAGCTTAGCAAAGTCTGTACAATGTGTAATGTACATGCTGCCAAAGAGACAGACTCTGGCAAGATAGTTTGTTTTGGGGAGGAAGAAAAGTCAGGGCAACTCCTAAGATCCAGAGAGCAGCTCCTTGACCCATCCCTGCTCCGTACAACCAGCACTCTGACATTTCAATAGTGCACAGCAAATAACGACTTGCTTGACCATTTCATCAAGAATTTCCCCCGCTCTCTTGCTCTCCTTCTACCCTTGGGAAAAGCAGACAATTTCCTGTTCACCCTCTTCTGCTTACACATGTTTCAGAGAGCTATTCCTAACCAATCCTCCTCTCTGTGTACAGTGAGTAGCACAACATCAGATCTTCCCCAGCTTGCAGGATGTGATCCTAAATTTTACATGGAGATGTGTGAAAGCATTTTGTTGGCACCAGAAGTACAGCAGGCTCCTGCTTCCTTTAAAAAAACAGGCCTGTGTGCTGAACCACACATTTCAGGACCAGAGGAACCTGATTTGGTAATTGAACGTGCACATGGCATACATTTTTCCTATGAAATGGAAAAAATTAATTATACCACATGACATATTTCACTCCTGGTGTCCAAGAGTTCATTAACAAAACTACTTTAAAAGGCGCTAATAGAAACAAATGCCTTGAACATCACAGACTTCCCAGATGACTCCTGCTATGGAGATGGATGACAAATCACTCTGTCAGTTAACTCTAAATTCCATATTGACTACATTGAAGCAATTAGCCATTTATTTTTAGAGCATGCTCCATTTTAAACACAAGTGATTCAGTCCGAGATATTCTATACTCCATTGCTATTTAATGGGTTAACAACGCTCAAATTTAAATGGATTTTGATTCTGGGAGAAATACTTGCCTTTTTGATTTTGCCTCCAGACATTGGTTGGGAATTTTAATTCAGGCTTGAAACCAAACAAATGTTGGTGTTCTACAAGCATCTGCAGAGAAATATAAAAATATCTGGAAAGTGTGAGAGAGCGAGCCTGTTTTGCTAAATGCATAAAATGAAACCTCAGCGTCGGTCTCAATAATAGGCTTCCTGACTGCTGTGCACACGCTTTCTCCCACAGACCTTCTGCTCTGCAGCAAGGGAACGCTGCCTGCACTGCTGTGTCCTCAGAGAGCTTTGCAATACAATGGAGCACAGCGATTCCCTGGGGAACACAGCACTGATCACGGATGATATTTCAAACACAAGCATCAGGGCTTCCCCCTGTTTTAAGATCTCAAAGAAACGGCTTGCCAGATCACTCCACCCAGCACCCAAGCCATCTCACAGTTTATCTGCATTATAGGCAATGTTCTGGACAAAAGGATGAGGAGCTGGGATCAAGCTAAGGCTGTTTGAACTCATGGAAAAGGAGGGTGAGATTATAAGTGGAAAGTAAGGGGAAGGAGAGTTCTCACACCACTGGAGTGAGAGGACAAATGGGATCTGCAACAGGTACTGCAGCAAGGGAACCCCGCTTCAGGCTCAGCTGCTGCTCTGCCTCAACCCAGCTCCTCCCTGTTGCAAAATCAAAAGCAGTCCATAGCCAGCCACTTGGCCCCAGCAGTCTGCTGCCTGGGACAACAGCCCATTTCACCTAGTTTGGACCAGTCTTTCTGGTCCATTTTCCACAAACATCTATGATTGAGGACACTGTCTTACCAAGGGACAGTCCCAGCACCTCCTAAGGAGCCCTGCCTGAAGAACCTAAACTTCCTACTTCAGAGCTAACAATGGGATACCCTAGGCAGACACAGCTGATCAAAAAAGGCCAAGACTGACTCACAAGCCAACACAGCTGCCTAACCACCATTTGTAACTGTAAGGAAATGTAAGGAAAATGACCCTGGGCTCCCTGCATCAAAGAACCTTGCCATTTCTTCTTAATTAATTCTAAGCATCTTTCTGGCCTCAAATCTCAGCTGGAAAAAATCAACTAAAGTAGGCGGCATCTTATCTTGCCCTTTGCTACAGGCTGCACTTCTATTTTTTTCTGAGTTGCACGACCTCCACCCTTCCAAGATTCCAGTAAAAAATAAAGTATTGCTGTGTTTTAGGACAAATACGTAAGTACATAAGATCTAATCCGTTTTAAACTTTATTAGAATTAATGATCATGATATCTAAGGCCAATAGAAATACACTTTTAAGGAATTAAGCCTGCATTATTTGCCATTCGGCCACTGCAGAATCACAACAGCATATGAAATGTTACAGGAGAAATGGGTAAAAAAAGAATTAAACAGAAGCAAAACTGACTCATCGCCTTATTGCCAAAACCGAGAAAGGCGCTGAGCGTAAACAAACAACAGACATCCTGAAGAAAAGGGGGCGTCACAATTCCTTTTCCTGCTAATAGGCAGATACACAAACCCGTATGGGCAGGATCATCCAGCTACTGCAAGCCAATCTGAGGGAAACGGCCAAGGCTACAGCAACATTCCCAGCAGCACAGGTGCCACTGGAGGCAAGGGAGCATCTGAGGCGATGCTGACTCCCAGTGCAATGATGGTTCATAGCTGTATCTGCTGGAGAGCTGTGGCAGCTGCAGGCATGATCTGCTCATGTAAGCCACACATACATATCGATACCCAGCTGAACTGTTTGGGGCGGTCTTCACAAAGGCGTAACTTTGGCTTAGGCTGGCAAGCACCCCATCTACAAAACAGGAGGGAGTGTGAGCCAGAGCACTTGTTTAAAGCTTGAGTTCTCCTCACTGTCTCTAGAGGCCCACAAAGAATCTGTACACACAAAGACCTATACACACTGAAGCCAGGCTTTGTGGGTACCCCTAAGTTTGGAGGAAACTACATAGGGAAAGACATAGGATCATAGAGATATTTAGAGAGATCAAAAGTTATAATGAAGACAAGCTACATTCTCTGGCAAAATCTATCATCACAAACTAAGATATTTTGGAATAATTGCTTTTTTAATTAATAAAAGCCCTTCTGTTTGAACTTTGCAACTGGTGAAAAAATGAGGAGGCTGTTTTGCTGGGTATTTTTTACAAGCATCTTTCAGAGGTGAAACCGCAGGGGTAGCCTTAATGCCTGTATCAACAAGGCAGATCCAACAGCTTTAAAACACAGGCAACCTATCCTCACTGTTAGAACAGCTCCTGGCCCAACATCAACTGTTCAACACCATCACTGTCACAACCTGAATCCTCCCCACAATACCACGGCCACATCTTTTGCAGTATTTCAAAAGGCAGCTAATAAGCTAAATTTCGCTCTCACTATTTTTCCAAGTCACTGCACTGTTTGTAAGAAGACTATTCAAAAGGAGACAAGGAGAAGGATTTAACACTACCTTGAATGAACGCTACTTAGCATCCAACACAGCACGTGCGAAACTCCACGAAGCTTCACAGGGATTATCTCACAATGGCAAAGGATGCAAGACCACATGCCATGTACATAAAACACAAAGCCACTGAAAAATGCACTTTAGTAACAAGTCTTAGCCAGTTATTTATTGGAAAACAGTAAGGACCATATTGTTTATTAGAATGCATTTAAAATACTGAGTATATGGATTTGGGATGAATTCTATGGGATGTTCTCAGCATGTGTACACAGCTTGCTTTCAAATAAATCACCATCACGTTCAAATATTGATAGCTCCTGATAAAGTCACTGAGCAGATCAGTTCATGCTCTGGCCTGCTCTGATCTCAAATGAGTAAGCTGATTGATACTAAAAGTTTAGGAGTCCAAAGCTCAGGTCACACTAAGTCAGAAACACATCAACAATACTATCACACAAGTGACAAAACATATCATCCACAGTTAACTCACATGCTGCTTGCTGCTTACAAATGCTGGCCATCTGACCAACGACTCTTTGTTCTGAGCTAACTCCCTACTCACCCTCCTGAAACAAATAAGTAAACAGACCCCACATTTCCTCTGTAAGAACACATACTCTTTTCCCCTGTACTAGACTGTGACTGCATTGACAGGATGAGTGATGTGAGTTGACTAAGCGTGTGTTGCCTCTTACATCTACTTCTGGTTCCAGCATGAAAATCAACATTGCACCTGTGTTGTCCAAACTGGGTGTGCACTTCAGAGACAGACAGCAGGGAAGCAGAGAGACAGCCAGGATACATACCGTACTCCGCTTCTTCACAAAACACACGTACTACACAGAGAAATGATAATCCCTTCTTAGTGGAAAATCCAAATTTTCAAAATGAATCCCCAAGCCAAAATGAATTACTGTAATAACTGCAATCTTCACATGAGCACTAATCAGAAAGGCACAGCTGACCACCTGCTATGTGCCACCACTGGCACAGCAGCACCCTGCCCCTAATTGCTGCCCTATTCAGACAGGGCTAGGTGCCCCACAGAACATGACAGTGGTGCTGGTAAACACAGGGACGGGAGCACAGCCTGACTGACTGTTGTACAGTCTCACTACGCACTTCTGCTGAGTGCAGCATAAAGAAAAAAAAAAAAAAAAAAAGCACTACTGCAGCTCCAAACAGCAGGATGCAAAAATCTAAACCCAGGCCGAGTAATTTTTTCTGCAACGACAGAGAAACACATGGGAAACGATGCAAGAGAGAACAAAATGAATTGTACTGCCCGTGTCAGTACAAACCCATTATCTGTGCAGGCTGCAAAATGAGAAACGCAGCATTTGACAATGCTACAGGCTAGGGCAATGTTCTTAACATACTTATAAGTTATTTTATTTAATTGCTAACAAAAAAATGCAGTTACATAATAACAGAAGGTAATAACCAAAATATGAAGTCACAAGATTGGCTTACAGCAACAGAGCACCGGGGGGAAAAAAGCAGTTCATGCTTTAAATTTTGCTGCATTGTCAGGGAGCCAAGAACCAAAACTGGGGGCTTCTGCTTTTACAAGGAATGGACATAACCACCAAAAATTCGCCACGGGACTCTTCATCACCGCCTGCGTGCATCCACATCCCCAAATGATGTCAATCCCCGCCGGCACGTCGCTCATCATAATTCTACATTATTTGGTCGCTAGTGGAATTCAGCCGACAGGCCGACGGCTCAGCCCGTAACCCACCGGGGCCCAATGAGCTCTCCGGAGAGCGACCCCTCCACACTGCCCTCCGTCCAGGGCAGCGCTCACGGGCACGGCCGGGGCTCCCATCCCGCACGGACCTCCGAGGCACAAAGGCGGCACCGCGCAGCCGGGCACGGTGACAGCGCACACCCACGACCCGCTACCGCATCCCGCCGGCCGGGCGGGGGCTGCCTGCCCCGGGAAGGGCCTTTCCCGGAGCCGAGGCCGCTACCAGCCCCATCCCGCCACGCACTTCTCCGCTGGGAGCCGACGCCACCCGCCCCCGCCCCACCACCCTCACCCGGGGCCGGGCGGCAGCAGCCCCTCGTACCTGGACAATGCCGGCCTGGGCACAGCTCATGCTCCCCCGGCGAGGGCAGGTCTCACATCCCACACGTGCCTGTCAGCCGGCAGGGAGGGAGGGAGGGAGAGCGGGCGGCGTGTCAACCCCCGCCGAGCCGCACCATAGTCCAGCACCGGCTGATACGCCCCGCAGCACCGCCGCGCTCCCTCCTCCTCTTCCTCCGCCCCGCCAGCCTCCTCCCACCTCGCGCCTGTCGCTGGGTACCGGCCCCTGGAGCCACCCACACGCCGCGGCGGGAGACCGGCAGCGCCGCCCGGCCTGGCCCGGCCCGGCCCTCAGAGCTCCTGCCCCCGGCCCTCAGAGCTCCTGCCCCCCGCCCGGCGCTGTCCCCGGCCGCCTGCCTGCGGAGCACACGGGCTCGCTCCTCTCACACCATCCTCCACCGCACAGCATCGCAGCTCTCCTCTGCTAATCCCACGGGGACATCACGGCACACAACCCAGCTCACCACACATCGGGCGTGAAGGAGGAAGAAATCCATGTGTGCGCCTTTGCCCCTTGAAGTCGGGACTGCTGCCCTGACACCAACTGTTCACCAGTGCCATTAAAGCCTTTTCCCCGCTCACCTCAACGAGAGCTTAGGCGGCACTACTGCTGTAGCAGCTGTCTCCTCCCCTAGGGAAACATGCACCTTTCACCACCTTCATCTCCAGCCTCTCCTCCTGGACAGGGGTTTATCACTTTAACCCCTGGACAAAGTAAGTCACAGTACCACAGCAGTGAAAAGAGTAAGTTTCAAAATGCAGTTCAGGATGGGGACAGAGATGCTCTATGCTCATTTCTCCCACGGGTCTTGCAAAGCGGTTCACTGAAAACAGACCATGAGCTGCTGGGACTGCAGGGAACAACAGCTTCCAGCAGCAACTTGCTGTGCCTGCATCCACCGGCCAAAAGGGCTGAAGAACAGCTCTTCTTGTCAGCTGGCAGAGGAAAAAGACAGAACAATCCTGCAGAGGCCCGCTTACCCCCTCATCTCATTTTTCTAGATAAAAGTTTTTTTAAAATAGCACTTTCAAAAAAACATCCTGTTCGAGCAGATTCACACCCACCCACAATTAATATATCAATTTTTCAAGACTCTTCTGGATCTTAATTTGTATCCCAAAGCAAAAAAAAAGTTGATAAAAGCCACAAACTTGTCCAGTAACTTCACAAGTGAAGCTAAGTTTGTTTCTAAAACCTTCTTTGCAATCTCCTCTTACAAGTTGCTTTGGATCTAACACTTACTGTGCTTGGTATTGGTACAAGAAATACTTATTTTAATTTGCTAATCAGTTCATTCCAAAATACTTTCAGACACATTGTGGCCTCTAATTTCTACTTGATCATCCCATTTTCTTTCTTAAAGAGGTGAAACAGGAGAAAATAGAATCCTGTATAAGCAGAAACCTCAGAAGGAAAATCAAACTGGATTTGGGGAAAAGAATGGCTTGGTATTTTGTAGCATTAGTGAAAAATGAAATATAACAACAGTCAGAATTACCCACACACAATACCAGTAAGTGGGCTAATACCCTGTGCATTGAGAGTTGGAAGAAAGGAGTGTCCATCATCAAAAAGCAGCTCCAGCTTTTGCCCAGGAGCAAGGCAAGTCAAAAGACATACCAGGTCATGAAGGCCACATGAGCATCTCAGAACACACTTCTGCAGGTGTTTGAGAAATTCAGGTGATTTTTGGGCAAGCACACTGGCCCTCCTCATGCAGCAAAGCCGTCCACTGATCATAGATTGCAGAGGGCCATGAGGACAAAATCCTACAGGAGGCCTTCAAACAGATATTTTCCTCTTTGTTTTAAATCTGTATATCAATATGTACAGTGGAACTGCCTATAGTAGGCATGTGCTTTTGCCTTTGCACTTTGAAGTCTAAATAGGAAGGGAAAAAAAAATAGAGATGAGGGAGTGTCAGAGGAATGAAAAGGTGAAGTTTGCCCAAAGTTCATACAGTAATTTTCTGGAACAGAGTAGAGAAGTGATCCAAGCCTCCTCACTCTTCGAAGGGTGAGGATTCATTGCCCCCTCAGAGCTTTTACCCAGCTCCTTCTGCTCTTCTGGGTTACTGCTGTAATTCTACATCATGGATTAAAATGAGACATGCTGCTCATCTCCAAGGATGGACACACATGTTGATTTTATCAAAAACATTAAATTTGTGAAACCAGGAAAACCTGATAAATGCATGTGTTCTAAAAACAGTCTAAATCCAGCAGCTCAAACTTCAAGCTTGATTATGAATTTTAGAGGCGGCTTAACATTATAGGTGTGCAATGAGGAGTCAGAACCACCATGAATACATTTCAGGGCCATGAGATATGAAGCACAAGACCTTGTCATGCACTATGGACCTGGGGAGAGGAACCCCTTTAGAGGGAGAGAGCACATGTTTTCCTCTTTAGTAGCTACCACCCCAGCTTTCCTTTAAGATTGAAAAGAACATCCTGAATCTCCTATAAGAGAAGGAAGTTAAAAATTGTCCCCTGCTGGAATTTATGTAAAACCAGAGATCAAAATTAAGATCAAGAGGCAAAATGCATACCCACTTCCAGGAGACATAGGTACTGAGCAGAAGATGAATGTGACAACTGGTTCAGAAAATGAACAAGGCTTTGAAGAGGACATTTTGCCCTGCTGTTCCTGAAAAGAATGAAATTATACATATTGGAAATAAAGTGGTTTGCATTGCAATTTTGCATTTTACTGAAAAGGAGGAGAGTTGCATAATACATAAGGAGCTTTAAAATTAGACTAAATTTTGGCAGTTCAGATTCTTATCTATGTAATAAACAAACCTCTGAATTTCATGTGCCTACCTTTCATACACTCCCCAGCCTCCCACAGACTAAGCAAAACAGCATATTTTGCTGTCCCACAGGCTTGCTGACAAGTCCTGGTGTCTTTTCAGACATGAGCTAAGCACTATTCATGCCTCAGGACAGGTCTGCAGGCAGTACAATATAGATAGAGGTGATTTGGGCAGCAAGTGACCAAGATGCATGTCTGTTTGGCAGGAAATTTTGCACAATTTTGACAGCCAGAGAGTAGTCCTACAAAAGCAGGAATTGAAAGCAAGAAAAATTTATCTTGGGGAAGGTGTGGTAAGAGCGAGATGAAGCAATCATGTCTTTCCGTACTTCTGAGGTACATAGACACACACTCTTGAGTTGGCATGGGACAGATTCCATTGCATTCCCAAAATCTGTCGTTCTGATGACTCATGCCTCATGTATATCAGAGAAATGCCTACTTGGTATAGTATACTTTGTAGTTATTTGTAAGTGCTTTGATCAAATAAGTGGGAAAAAAAATGAAAAATTTTTGTTATTCTTAAAAAAATATCAGGCACACCTTGATCTGGAGAAACAGACAGCTGTTTCTGTCTGTTTATAAAAAAACTCAGTAAACCTCACTGACGTCCTTCTCTTCAAGGCTCGTGCTGATCTGGGTGATGATGGTAGGACTGTACTCATACCTTGCATTTGTAGGGGTACAAACAGACTCAAATTTTCCCCAAGAGTGCTTTTCTGAAAGAAGTGGTCAGTCTCTGAATCATTGACTAATCATGCTCTCGCCTTAAAGCTGTATGAAGTCCAAGAGTAACTTCAAGCTTCTTAAACTTTATATCGCCCCTTGAATCAGTCAAACATAGGAGCACAGCCATTATCCTGCCACTGGCTCTGGGTGGCTTTTGAATAAATAAAGACTGGATGATTCATAAAAGGGAATCCACCACTTTGGCAGAATAGGGTAATTTAGCAGTTCAGATACACATTTGGATATATCCTAGGTTTTTATGCTGGATTCATCTCCAGCTGAGCTAGATGCCATGTAGGTACATCTCTTTTCTGCAACTTAGTATTCACTAAATTTTACCAATAAACACAATTTTCGCCCAGTTAAGAGACTGCCACTCAGATGATCTAGGGCAGCATATCTCAATGCTAGGCTCATTTTGTTCAAGTGATATTCTCAGACCTGTCTTCTGTGGCTTCTGTCTTTGGATTATTCATTCTGTTGGGACTCAGAACTCTGTTACTGAGACGCAAAGACTGTCTTTAAAGAGGCTGATGATGTCAAATGTTTTTTACTGTATTTTGGCTTATATGGATGGGATTGCTCATGTCTCAGCTGGATGCCACCCTTATGCATAGCAGTAGGTACTTGTCTGGCATAGGTGCTTAGATTTCAGGCCCTAGCAGAGTGCTTTCTTTTATCAGCTCTTGGGCAGGAGATGACTTTTTCTTAGTTACTGTGACCTTCCTTCCATTCTGGCAGCCCACATCTGAACATCTGGGGAGGCCATGAGGGACATTCTTCTAGAACAGATGACCAAAGCTTATAACTGTCGGACAATGATATGGGGCAGGTGTAAAAGTGATTTCTGTCCTAGCAAGACTGCACCACCCATCAACATTTTTCCTCAGAGGAGCAGACAGCATGCTATGCAACAGCCCTGACTTCACCCCTGTTTGATTCTGGGTGTACTGAGAAATTTCTTTATAGAGGACCTGGATTACTGGAGTATTTAACCAGCTTGATCAATTCTAGCCCCTCAGCTGCAATCATTTGCATGGCCTGATTTTTGCAGTTTCACTTAATTGTTTTACATGAAGATATACACTAGTTTGACATTTGTCCCTGTTAAATTCTTTTTCCTCCACCTTGATTCTCTTTCTGGAGCAGATGATAACCAGCTTCAAAACAGAAGGAGGTTAAATATTAGCATCCCTGACAGAAGAGAATCAGTGATTATGAAACATTATTCTACGTGGGCAAACACACTGCATATTTTTCCTGCATAAAGCCTATGATAATGCTACTAAAAGACCCATTATTTTTACAACTAAGGCTCTACTTAATGAAAAAAATTCTTAAAGCATGTTCCGTGACACAGAGATTGAGCCCACAAGCTGTTCTGCTACCAATGAAATTTTTGATGAGTGTTCTTGTAGCTTCTTTGATATGTCCTCAGTGAATGGTAATTTCACATTACAGCTTTTTCTCCCACACCAGGGCAGTGGGGGTGGGAATCAGAGTCTCTTCTGCTCTACCTGGCTGTCATAAAAATTAAAAGAACTCAGTATACTTGAGACTCCCTCATCTAATATGTATGAGAGGTCTCAACCAGTTTAAAGATTGCATGGATTGCATAAAGTTGGACATTCAGAGTATATATTGTGTATATATATATACACTATATATACTCTAAGTGTGTATATATATGTAGTAGTATATATATATCTATAGGAGTATATATATTCTCTTCTTAGGAATCCCTCTAGAAGAGGGGGATAGTTGCCTCATTGTCTATGAAAAAAGTTGACCCTACATCATAACTACAATACTTAAGCAAGAAGAGAACAAAAGATCCCTGGAGAGTCAACACCATAGTGGTTTGGATTAATTAACATATATTAAAACATAGTTGTAATCTCAAATGGAGTCCTCCTCTAAATGGGCAAACTGAGAAAAACTCTAGTTACAGGAATGGCCCCCAAGAGGACTAGTTTTGATGAATTTCACGAAGTTTACCTTTCACACAGGCCACACTGCTAAATTACTGACCAGACACTATTAATGTGTTTGGATACATGCCTTAACATTGTGCTAGAACACAGCCAGAGAAGATTTTCTTTGGATGAGAGTGGGTATTCACAAGGGATTAATAAATCCTTGTGGAAAGGGGATGCTTCTGGTTTGCTCTGCACCCAAATTCTGATCTGGTGGTCCCATACCTTCTCGTTGAGGCTTTCCCTTGTTCCTTCAGTACCCACCATTTACTGGGTTAATTTTCCACTAGCTGAATGGGAGACAGACCCACAGCTCCCACTGGTGCAATACAGAGAGGTGAAAGCATGTGCACAAGCAGAGCTTTCCAAGGAGGAGAAAAAAGTTGAAATTTCACCTTTCATGAGTAGTTAAGCCTGTTGGATCAGTTCAGACATCTCAGAGGATCCCTCCCAGACTGAACTGGAAAAGGATCAAGCCCAAGAAAAGCAGGGGTATTCCTCTTACCTTGTGAAAGCACACTAAGCCAAAAATCACTGTGCACTCAGTAGGGTGGTGAAGATGAGATTATTCCTGCCTGCATCCAGGCCTTGAAATTTTTTTTGAGGATGCCAAATGCTCAGTTGTTTTGGCCTCCCTCTCAAAGATTTCCAGAAAAATCATTAATTATTTACATTTTTCTCAACACTGACCCACCACTGAGTAGCAGGCCTGTTTTAACTAGGTTGGAATGAATAGAAGAGCTCATCGTCCACATTCATTTGGCTGATAAACAATTCAGTGGTAACAGAGGGCTGAATTAACAGATGAAGGCAGATGGGCTTATGGAATAAAGGAGGGACTGAGAGAGAGGTTATATTGAGAGAGCAGAAGGATTGGAAAAAGATCAACCAAAAATGGGCCAGCATGGTGAGCCATATGTCTCTTCTAAATGTATTTTTCTGCTCTTGTTGTTTGATTGTCACAGTGCTCCATAACTATCAGTTGTTTTGTTCTGAGTTGCTTGGGTTTTTTTGGTTGTTTTTTTTGTTTTTTTTTTTTCAGGAAATGCTTCTCAAGAGTCCAAACAACCAACAGCATGGACACTCAATTTCATATGGGGTGAAGAGCTATGTTATTTTTACAAATCTGTAAAATCACAATTACATTAATGCCGCTATAGTAAGCACAGATTCACAGCCACCCTCAGTCATTCTGTAATGTCAGATCCACCTCCCCATGCAAATGCTGTAGAGATAAGTCTGGCATGGCTTCAGTTGCCACTGTCTTCCCTCATCTGTCAATATATCCTACTAATAGAAAGGAAAAGAAGTGGATATTCACTTAAATAGCATATCCCTTCCAACTGCAGCCAAAAGAACCTACTATGATGTGCTGTAATCATTCAGGACAGATGTCCTGAGATTATACACAGCCTTCTACAACATTTCTGACAGCCTTTGGTAGATATCAGCCATGCCAGGTTTAAACTTCAGTGACCAGTAATAAAACATCAGCTTGAATCCTCATCCCACTACATCAATTTTCTTAGTAAATTACTTTAACAATGGGAGCAAAAGGAGAGCAATAAGAGAAAAACAAAGTTGCATTATAATAGCTTTCAACTTTCTTCCCTAGCACCTTGGTATAGGCTGTTTTCTCATCTTCTGTACTATCAATCCCTTTTCAAGTTTGCAATCAGCAGGTCCCACGGCTTTGTCACCTGCAGAGAAGGATAACAAGGTTTTATCCAAGCTGTTGCTGGCGCTAGAGCATTAGCTGCTGTTCCTGGCCACAAGTGCTGCCTGTTCTCCTGGTTGAAGCTTGCATCCTTGTTTGAGCCCTGCCTGCTCCTCCAGCTCTGCTCTTGCACATCTTGCTCTTACCCTTGCTCTGCCAGTTCTTCTAGCTCATCATGAAAGCTTTGCTTGTAGACGCTTCTCTTTTCCATCAGCATTTCAACTCTGAAATCTCCCTACCAAGGTCTCTACAGACATTGCAAATCCTTTTAGTCCTCAACTCCACCAAAAATCATATTCACAAACTTGAAATTATGCCACCGCCTCCCTGTACCTGCTGGATACTGAGAAATGACTACACCCTATGCACAATTTCCCTTACCTCTGCCTTTGAAGTGCAAGTGACATGACTATGATGGTGCTCAGCTAGAGAGTCTGACAGTCAGGTTTACAAAACTTAGATATACCAGCTGGCAGGAGCTTTTTGGCATCTACTCGGTTTACAGAGCACCTTTCTCTTCCTTTAAGTGCTCACACAATTTCTGGTCTCTCCTTACAACCAGCTCATACATATTCAAGGCATTCTTGCTGCAGAGGAGTCCTTGAAGTTTTCATGCATAACTCCCTTTTCTTGTAAGTTGCATTAATTACACCATGAATGTTTATCAGCCCCAGTAATCATTTCAACAGTTTTAAACTGAAAGGTCAGCCTGAAAAACCCCACAGCAATGCTTTTATGCTCCGTGAGAAATACAGCTAAATCCTTTGCTTTCCACAGTTTATCTTAAAAAGACATTACCATTAGCTGTCTCAGCTAGTGACTAGAAAACATAGCGAAGTTATATTCCTACATAAAATAAACATTTATGTTATGTACCACTGAAAAATACATCAATATGAGAGATGCATCAGGTCTACTCTGTGTACACAAATGCAGAACAAATCCTGTCTTCTCATGAGTACATGTGAGGCAGCAGCAAAATTTAGGCCTGAGCAGTTCTGTGTAACTTGAGTCACACCTGGGATTTCCTCCTGTATTTATGATGAGCCTCTTTAATCCTATCTAGCAGATATGGCCTCTGAAGCAGGGCATTGAGAAAGTCCATGTTCATGGCTCCAGTTCACATCTAAGGTAAACTCCAAGAGCTGCTCCTCACCCAGCAGCCCTACATTCAATGCAGCATTTAGGGGATAAGCGAGGCTGGTATTTGGCTCACACAATTCCAGCAGAGACTATTTTCTATGGAGAACTCAGCAAATGTGCTGTTAATAACTCGCAATTCAGGTGTATTGTCTCTGCAAAGCTTAACAGGAGTAAAAAGCAATAAAAACTGTTTTGACACTGCTGGCAGATATGAATGACTACCCACTGTTCTATTGAGAAAGCTGAAGTTGCACATGTTATATCCTAGAGCTTACCAATACCCGGTTTGAAACAGAAGAAGCAGTGATAGAATTATGGACAGGTCATGCAGAGCAGCAGCTGAAGTCCCCTCTGAGCCATGTGTACGGGGCAAGAACTTAAGGTTGATTTCTGAGCCCTGTAAATCAGTACAAGTGATGTAACAATGCCTCTACAAACTACCAAGCCACCTGCAAGAAGTCATCAGACATCATAAAACAGTAGTCTTTTGTGCTGTGCAGTTTCAAAGGGGCCATTCCCAGGTTCTCCTGTCCCTGGATTCCCTCCTCGTTTTGCTGCATAAAGGGAAAATATGGTCTATATTGCATATCCCATCTCCTCCATCACAGATCATTTTTGTGCAAGGAGGAAATTGCATAGCAGTGATTCCTTCTGTAAGACTGATGTTACAGAGTGCCTGAATTTTCCTGCCAACATAAGAGTCTGCACAGAACGGACAAGAGCAAGTGCCAGGAGCAGGGTCTGAATCCGTGGTAAAAATGACATCTGGTGGGAAAAGAAGGCTTGATCCAGAGGGGATAGAGGACAACAGACACATGAGCAAGAAAAGTGTTGTAAGAGGCCCTGAACACCCTCAGTATGTGCACTTTCATTGAAGTGTTCTTCTACCTTTGAGATCTTCCAATTTTTAAAGCATTTTAACCTCCGGTTGAAAAAAGCATTACTCCTGTAGGGCTAAAATCAGATATATCACACTGCTTTATGTCCAGAAATAATTAATTACTGAGACCAGAATCTGTCTCTAATTATTATGAAAGAAATATCAGTATCAAAGTTCAGCACTACATTGTTTGAGATACACGCAGATGAAGAGACTCTTAATTCCTACATAAGCACCCATTCTAATTCTCTTACGCTTCCCAGTCAAGTAGTAAACTTGCTGGTTTCAGTTTTAATATTTGAGATAAAATAACAGTAACATTTCTTAAATGTTTCTTAATACTTTTTTTAAAGTCTACAAAAAATTTGATTTCCCCATGATTTATATCTCTGAGGCTTTGTACTTCAGAGGAGGTCTAAGGAAGTAGCTGAAAGGAGGATGTCTGGCTCCATTATAACCCAAGGATTTTCCATAGAGCTTGTACACATCTGGCCACAGATGGATACTATTGTATATATAATCAAAGTATTTAAAAAAGAGAGCAAATATATAATGTCCACCACTGTTAGTCAGAGCTGTCTGGCTAACTCTGTAGACCAAAATTCTTTGTGGACTTCAAGGACTCACTAACCTTTATCTTACAGCAAAACTCTCCAGAATGTCAGGTGGCACACATGTTCTCAGTTGTGGTTTATTATGGCAAGAATTTATCCTACAACAATTATTCAGCAGCATCCTGTTGGCCTAGAGCACTATTTTTTCACAGAAGTTTTTCTCAGTTTATAAGCTTGCACATTCTGGGCTGCTAGTGCAAACTTCCCCTCCTGGGAAGCCTGGAGGAGCTAATGGAACACAACCTGTCCTGATAAACTGTATGCCATTGGCAATTTTTTTTTTCTTTCTGTTTTTTCTTTTTGCAGAGCTGATTAAGTCTGACTGACCTACAGAAAGCTGCAACATTTCTGTTTGAAAATGACTCCTACCAAAAATAACTCACTACCAAAAATAAAATTAATAATGCAACATCCCTTTTACTCCTAAACCTAGCTGAGACACCTTGTCTGATGTTCAGGCATTTCTAGATAGTGCAAGGGCCTCAGGACAGGAGTTATTCTTCCAATACAGCTACTTTAAATGGTGTGGTGATATTTTTAGTTTTACTGTACCCACACTGTTTAAAATTGTATTATTTTAAAATAGCTTCTGCAGTACAAGGTTCCCTGCTGTGGAAAGAAAATTGAGTTAAACGTTCACACACAATATTTCTATAAATATGATGCTTTATACAAAATAAACTGTGCATCCAATTATCCCTTTGTCAGATTTATCGTTTGATAAAAGTGTTTCCTCACAATTTTCAGCTTTTATCGAAAATGTGACTTACCATACCTGGTATAAGTCAAAGCGAGCAAGCTAAATACAGTCAGGAGTACAGAAAGGGAAAGAAGGATTCTTGCAAAATCCCATAATGATTTTTGCCAGTACCTAGACTCAGTAATAGATTTTGCCTACAACACCATACATTTGGTCCCATGGCAAAAGTGATCACGTCACCCATTGCTGGAATACGCTAGAAGACAATGCAAGCAGATGACAACTGATGTCTAGTGACAATGCAGCAACTCTGGGCACCTGGAGCCAGGTGCTGGCTCTGTCAAACTTCCCATACAGCCTGGGGTAAATCAGTTTACCTGCTGTGTCGGTTCCTTAGGTGTAAAAGGAAGTGATTGCTTTACCCAGGGAAATGTCACTAAGCAATAAAACAAAAAGGATTGTGAGAATGTCAGGTCAGATTCATGTTATGAGGAGCAGAGATCATGGAAGTGTTTGGACAGAGAGGACAGACTGAGGTACACAAGAGCACAGGAAATTAACTTTTTTCCAAGGGTATTAAAGTAACCACTGTAATTAGTTTTGTGTGCCAGACTTTGCTTTTCAAGGTCTGGAAATAACAAATTATTTGCAAACTGAAACCAAACTGAAGTCTAATTCTTTATTATTAAATCAGTGTTGACATAACACATAAGCAGATTATTATATACTGAAGATTTTTAGTTTGCAGTATTCTTAAGGTAAAAATTCATTAAATACCATGGTAATATTTCTTCATGACCTCTAATATTTCCAAGTATCTCAAAGAAGAAAACAAGTGACAAGCTGCAGAATTGCAACTGAAAAATAAGCATTACTGAATTTCTCAGTTCTCCAAAGGCAGACCCCTTGAGTTAACTCAGTAATTCTGATTTCATTAGCTTAAACCCCCTTGATTTGAGTTATCCCAAATATATCCCAGCTGTATTAGACAACAAGAAAAAGAGAGTACATAAAACATTTTCAAGGGGAGGTGAAGAATAGAGATTAAGCTATGCAATCCCTGTTCTTTATTGTAGTGTTTAAACTCCTTCAAATCTACAAATCTGAAAAACCTTAGATCTGCATACAAGCAGAAGTGCCTGATGTAAACGTCTTCATTCTGAAAGTTTCTGAAGTGTTATGTTGGACAGAGGGGATAGCTAGTGCAACTTCACTGAGGGAGTGAAATAATAGGAGAATTTTTCTGTCTCCTCTTGGGTGTGTAATTACGAGACAGGAGTCAGAGGCACGACTCCTTATGAAAAAGGAACATATCAGTGACAGAGCATTCATTCCCTTTGAACTTTGGGGTTTTCCAGGCTTCATATTTTTTAAGTCATGATGTTGATACTTCTGCTCAGCAGTTACTTGTCATTATCATCCATATGGAAAATACAGTCAGAGAGGAACAGACCAAAGGCCAGCTAGACAAGTGTGTGCTTTCTGACTTTTGTCAGGAGCAGATAACCAGAAAGAACCAAGCAAACAGGATAAATGCCACATGCAGTGCAGATCATTGCACTTCATGACCCAGTGATCCAATTTTATAGATCATTTATGCTTGTATAAAGATGCTGGTCTCTACCATAGGTGTGCTTATTCCCCTTCAAGCCAGTCTCTGCAAGGATATGCATCCCTCCTGTGTGTACATGGGGCTTGTCATCATTCTCTTCTTCCTTCAGACATTCTTACAAGGTTTCATGGAGAATATACAATAGAAATCCAAGGACCTATGCAGGGATGCTTTCCTCATATTTCACTAAAAGCATGTGGAAGAAAACATTTTTAAACAGAATAGCTAAAAAAAATTAGAAAGAAAAAGTCAGATTATTGTCTTTCTTTTCACTGCTGAATCCCTGTCTGCTGAATCCCTGTCTCAGAAAAAATCCTAAAGAATTTCTAAAAGGAGAAGCTTTACAGCAAAGATACAATAGACTCAGAGTTCCAAGGATCATTTAGAATACATTCACAGATACCTAAAATACTTGGAAGTGCTGTTTATTACACAGGAATTATTTTATGTACATGTTCTTCCTAAACAGAGCCATTCTGTGTAATCCATTGTTGTCATTACTACCCAATCTGTTATGTCTCATAATACTTTCCTAATCAGGAAGTGTCCTATTTTATGATTAATCCACAGGAGATATTTGGAAGTGTTTTATCTGAAGTACATTTTTTCTAATCCTTTCTTAAAAGTGTTATTAAAAGTATATTGTAAAATAAAGATATGGAAGTGACCAAATTTTAGATGCCAGACTAGCTTTAACTAGCTTAAATTTTTCATGGCTCAACACTAGTTTTATTTTGGGTTAGGGTGTAGATTTTGGATTATGCCATCTGATTATTTTAACATTTGTTTCACAATTCAATCCATTATGAAGAGATGTGATATTAAAGTAGGGAAGTTGGAAGTATTTAAACAAGTGGAAAACTTTCTTTGACACTAAAGAAAATACTGAAGTTTGGGCTATGATTGTTGTTGAATGGCTTGATTATTATTTTACAAAAGTGTATGCAAATAGCCAGACCAGAAGTACTATGTCTAAACATACACTGTAAAGCAAAATAGAAAATATTGACATTTATTGATTATTAATATTTTCCTGATTATTGATCTTGTTTACATTATTTCCCTCATTATTTCACATCATGGCTACAGCTCCTATTTCAGTCTCTTTGAGCAGGCTGGAATTCTGCCTTGGTATTTAATTTACTGACAAATTCCAGATCACAGTAGAGGATGCCACTGCCATTTCCTACTTTCGTATGAATACAATTCTTGCACTTGAGCTGTTCTAGAAAACTGAAATTGAGCCAGACTAGCAGTTTCTCTCTTTGTAAAAAGAGAGAGATGGCTTGAGATATGGCTGTTGTGCAAAGTCAGTGACAGTAGAATAACTTTGGAAATAGATGATGTCTTATAGCAAGAATTGGATGTTATTCTTCAAAGTTCAGAGCAAACCTTGGGTTAAAAAAATTGTTCTGTTTTGGCAATCTTTTTTATCACTGACTCAAGAGCTGATCGATTTGTGTGAGCAAGGAAAGGTTATTTAGAACAGAATACAGTGTTCATAGTCTTTCCTCAGACTTTGAAAGTCATAGCCATGGAACAGCAACAGCCACAGCTCAGGCTGCATTGAGGAAGGTGCTCAAGGGACCTTATTCACTACCTGGAAATCCAGCATACTTTTATACCAACCTTAGGCAGGGTCAAGAAGCAATCTGTCAACAGATAAAAGTACACTGAAATACATAATGGATGTTGCAGTCATTGAGTCCTCTGACTCAGCAGTGATCCACACTGCTGGGTGCACTAGAGAGTCCTCTGGTATCTTAGTGCTTAAATGCATTTGCTGTGAAATACTGAATGAGTGTCACTGGGACTCAATTTGAGCAAAATGACTGCTTTGCTGCAGTCCTGCATCTACTCTATTTCCCTTCCTGAGCAGTATCTCCATAGATCCATTCTCTGTAAATTGCATACACATTCAGATTGCCCCAAGTGAATAGGTCAAAGCTGTAGTGTAGGAATGATCACCACACGAAAATGTGAAATTATAAGGGATCTGGAATCCAATCTGAGTTTGGAAACTCAGATGGAAAATGGGGGTGGTCCATTAGTGCTGAAAGATATCAACCTTTCAAATACACATAAAATTTACATGGCAAGCCAAAAGCAGAAGCTGAAATCTTGGTCAAAACCAGTCTAGAAACCCAATACAGAAAAGTTTGTCCGTACTCCGATGTAATCACATTTTAAATTTCCTTAAGTTCTACAAGAAGCAACTTTCAAACAAATTGTACTAAGCTGCAAGTACATGATAGAGAGAAGAGACCTTATAGCAGCAGGTTGCAGCAAATCCCAGGTGCTGCACTCCCTACTTATGTCTTCTGACCATGTGTTACCTTAGAGGCATGTCCAGATATACAACAACCGGCTATTTGATCAATCTGATGTCTGGTGGGACAGAAACAGTATATCCCACAAATAGCTAGTTATGATTTTAAATCCATTGGATTATTTGAAGAGTGCTGGTACAGTTAAAGCATATGGCAGAACAGTGAGGCTCTGTCACCATTAACAGCAACTCCTTGTTAGGTCTATGGAAGTTAGGTACCTATCCCAATTTCCTTTACACTTGCCTTTGTGTCACAGATTAGTATAAATATGCCAGAATTAAAACCTTGAATCAAAGAACTTCCAAAGTCTCAGGATTCCTACGAGCAACCAGCATTTCAGTGGACTTGCCTGAAACTGCCTAAAATTACTGATTTTCCTAAAGTGCAAACTTAACAAGAATCTCCTCTCTTTACAATATCTCAAGGTGAACACCCTCACATGGGAAAGTCCTGCCATCCCTTTCCCAGTACCCCTGTATTTGCACTACTTTTGGTCTGCTTCTGAAGCAGCATTTCTTTTCCTTGGCCACTTCAAAACATCTTCTCTATAGTGGTCTGTTCCACACTTCAGTCTTTATAAACACTGAAAAATGAATGAGCTTCAAACTTCCCCTCCTTGAAGTATTAGGCCTCTTCAGCTATGTTACATCCACAGGTGTCCCAGATGCAGGGAAAAAAAGGATGAAGAAAAAGACTACTAAAAGGAAAACAAAGGGAAAAATAATCACAATTTACTTGAATCTATCCCTCAGTTAGGAGATATGCCTCGGAGAGATATGAGCAAAAATCTGTCAGAATTTGTCACCTTCCTGGGAACGTGGATATGTAATTCTGAAAGGGAAAAAAAACAAACGGGGAAATAACCTACTAATACCATTGTAGAATTTAATAGTTCTACCTCTTGGTCATTTGATTGACATTTCAGGATGAGGGTTGATGGTAAGGGAGAATAAAAGTGCTTTGGAGCACCTGCTGTTACCATGCTGTCAGCTGGTCAGGAGGGGGTGGAGTTCGACTTTAAGAAGACGGTCAGTCGCATCAGGAACCTGTGTTTTGCTGACCAAATGGCACTAGAGCACTATGCAGGCAAGTGACTCGAGTCCTGCACACCACACAGGTCTGACTACAGGGAAGCATTGTCTCCACAGCACCATGTTCTGGCATTCTTCAAACCAAGTAAAACTTTGTCACAGTGCTGATGCGGGAGTAAGATTTTCTAATCACTTAGACCTTCCTGACACTCTCTCACGAGTCTTTAGCCCTTTTCTTATCATAAAATTTACAGACTAGGTGTTCTCTGGGTCCAAAACTTTCCTGTTGCTACTTTGGTACTCGTTATTTTAAACTAAATGCCCCCCCCAAATATAATAGTAATATTTCAGTAGCTATTTAGAGTGAGGTAGGTGAGTAAAAGCTTGTTTCAACTGGATAAGCAGGACCAAAAATTAGAATAGTGTGCTAGCCTGCCCACAGAGCCTTAAGATAATGGATAGCTGTGAAGTGAGGGCAAATCATGATGGTGTGAAGTTTGGTTCGCATCTCAGACAGCTGAAATATCCTTCCTGTAAGTGACTCTGCTGGGGTGCATACAATAGCCCAGATCATGCCAAAAATTGGCAAAGAAGTTGGAACAAGAACCAAGTAATTCTAATTCTCTAAGTCCTTTGAGAGAGATTTAATTTTCCTCAGATAGTATTTTAAGTCAAACAACAGAAAATTGGTGAAAATGTTGCCCCTTCTACAAAAATGGCAGACATAAGAATGTTTCCTTCTCCTCTTCCTTCAGCATGTTCTTTCTGCATCTCTAAATTTGGAGATTTGTGGTTTAATTCTGGCTTGCAACATAGTATTGCAAGATGCCATAAAATTTTGAAAGCAAAGTAAATTTTTTACTAGTTTAATGGAGCAAGTCCTTCCTGGACATCAGTAGTATTTCTGGTACAGTTAAAGTGAGTGGGATTTAGCCCAGTCTATATTTACTGATCTGCAGTAGCTGGAACTGGAAAATACAATAGAAATGGATAACATATTGGTTAAAACTATTTCAAGTTTGCATTTCTTTTTCAGGTTATAATTAATAGGGAAGCCCCTTTAGAAGTTTTTAAGTTGTCCTAATGACTGTCCATGTGAATAAATTTAAAATTACTATTCTTTAACTCTGTTAGTGAAGGATGTGTATCAGACTCCCATCAGTATTTGTTAGCTGTCTCACTAGATTATCCAAGGCATAACAAGATATTTTTGCCCTTCCATTGCTTTATTTGATGGAAATGCAATTTCCTTCCGCCACTCACGGTACTGACATGTAACGATAGTGGCTCATAAGACTGCTTTGTAATACATTTGTCATAACTTATATTATAGGGCACTCAGCTCATTTACACTGACAATTTAAAACTGTTCAGTAGTTTCTGTGATTATCAGCTAGGGAAAAAAATTCTCAATATTTATTTTAAAAATGTTTTCCATGAGTCTCCTTCCATGTCATTCCCAAAGACTTAAGGTAATGTCTGAAGAAGTTGGATTTAAGCTTGTAGGGAAAAAAAAAAAACAAAAAAAAAACCAAAACAAAAACAAACAAAAAAAAAACACCAGAAAAAGAAAAACCCCCAAAGCAACAGAATTTTCTTTTATCTTGTCCTTTCCCCTTTAAAAGGAGACTAGCATATTTGAGTGTACAGTCTGCCTTACAGAGTTTGGGCCCCCATGGCCAGTACTTCATATGCAAGCTAAAAAAAACATGGATGTCAGCAGCTATT
Organism: Brachypodius melanocephalos; assembly: GCA_013398615.1. Lineage (NCBI taxonomy): Eukaryota > Metazoa > Chordata > Aves > Passeriformes > Pycnonotidae > Brachypodius > Brachypodius melanocephalos. The sequence continues at coordinate 858,589 of VZSR01000170.1, forward strand.
TTGAAAAACCGCAGCAGACAGAATATCTCTGTGGAACACAGAGCACAGATTTGTGTTCACCATTCCCCTGCTCAGTTTTACCCTTCTTAAAGTGTGGCAGGGTGCTCATCATAGCAGCAGGTCTGCCCGGAACTGTCCTTGCTCCACCCCAGCTCCAAGCCAGAGCTCTGCCAAGGCCATCCAAGGAGCCTTTAGGATCACAGAGACCTTGCATCAGTTTGGTGTGTCCAGGTGGTTTAGAGCACTGCTAAAGCAGATCTCAGTCTGTAGAGGACTAAGCAGATGGATTGTCCTCTAGTATCATCTAGTTTAAGCACAGACTTCATTCAGACATTGTGTGTCTTGCATTTAGGGCACAATGTTGTTAAGGATGCTCAGTCACAGCAATGTCCAATATGAATGCACCAGGTAAATTTTGTCCCAACCTCAAGCTGAGGCATTCCAGATTTGGGCATCAGTTTTTAGTATATTTATGTTACTTTGTTCCAACACTTTCATAGTCCACAGAAACACCTGTATTAGTATGCAACAAAAGCATTATAACAATGCTACTTGAGTACCTCCCCATCCTTCTGGGGGTACTGAAATATTTTTCAAAGGCTAAAACCATTTTCAATTAAAAATAATTCACACCAGCATAAAGATGTATGAGAAGGTAAAGCATTATTCCAGGATACAGCACAGCTATAGGCATCAGGTAGCTGAGTTACATGCAGCAGCTACTATAGGCACAGAGTTGAAAGAATAGTGCTCTTTGTGAGCCAAACTCTCTCTTCTCAAAGTCTTACAGGAAGGAATAATGAGAAGCCAAATATTTCCACAGTCACGGCCTTTCATTTCTGATCTATTTATTCCATCATCAGAAGGGTCTTGATAATGTGACAAACTTGATTCCCTTAGCCCATACCATCTCAAAATGAACCGGTACAAACAAAAGCCTGGGGTGTAAAGGAATATGGGTCTCAATCAGTCGAGACCTAGATGAACAGAGAACTTCTGCCACCATATTCAGGGTGCAGAAATCCTGAAAGCCTTGGGTCTTTGCCTCAGAAGACCTTCTCATGAAAGGTGAGAACCTTCATTCTCAGAACCTTCTCATGAAATGCCACAGCTCATCCCCAGCAGGGACACATTAGGCACCAGGCTTCTGTATGAGCCCTGCCCTGGACTGACGGGTGTGGGAACCACACTATTCTTTACATGGGGGAAAGGCTCCCTCTGAATCATCATAAAAACAAAATATATGCAGCTCTCTTGAAGGTGGGGATGGGATTAGAGGCTCCATACCACTGCATTAGGTGAAGAATTTATAGAGACCTGAACAGGTAACAGCTTTTGAGGCTCTGCTCTGGTTTACGCCCGAATAAATCTGTATGCAGCCTTAACACTACAAGTTTTATTGTTCCCTACAGCAGTTCAAGTGAATTTTGCCCACTCTCTGCCTACAGAAGGTGTATCAACACAAGAGCCACAAGTAATCTACTTTGACAAGAGCTGCTGTAACAAGTCACAAGTCCTTATCACACCTTTGAGCCACACCATTAACTCCAGAATACACTGTTTTCAGAGCAGTAAGATGCAGCCTGCCCTTCTGCAGTCCTAGCTATCTTTCAGAAATGGAAGATGCTTCCCATCCCTCTTTGGAAAGATGATTCTTTTAGAAACTCTGTTTATACCTCCACATAGTCAACTGCATGAGTAAGATGTGCAATCTCTAAAATTGACACAGCACTGCCCTTGGATATGTCTATACTTACACTAGGTAGATATTCTGTTCAACTGGCAATAAAAAGCAATGTGTAGTGCTCTAACCCTTTGGCCCGTTCCTGTAGAAACCCTGCTCCAGCTTCTTGACAGACATGGCATATCTTGACTCTGATGGAATTGGCATTCCATGTTTTTGAATGGTGTTAGCTAGCTGAAGAGCAATATCTTGTCATTGCAACATAATTTACAAAGGATTCATATGTTGTTTTGGGGTTTGTGGTTTTCTTGTTGGTTTTTGGTACTTTTAAAATATCCTGTCAAATCATTGTACAATAAGCCACGACTGCTCTTCAGCTATCACTAGTGTTTGTGAATGCCCTCTGTGAGGATCTCAAAGAATCCCTTACACTGAATGCAAAATACAGAAGCCATCTGAAAGAACCGCCCACCATCTTCATCACTTGCTGGTCATACATCATATGATTTCCTTCTTTAGACAACTTTTATTCCTGTCATTCAGCTGTACTGCTATATATTACTGATAGATTTGCAATGCTACTCCATTGCCTCTAATAAGTCTTGCAGACATCTCTTTAAACATATTGCTGGTACTAAAAAAAAATAATTCCACTTACTTATCTGCATGGAAAGGTGGGATTAGGCAATTCATTTTTTGGCATCACATACATAGCTTGGGTGGAAAAGGCTGGTTTAGATAATTAGATCAGATTCTTGCATCTGTTAGCCTACCCTGCATTACCTGTGGCAGATTTGTAGCAGCTAAGGAACAGCCCAGCGAGTTTTAGCAAAACTTTTAATTAACCTGGGACAGATTCATATGCCTAGATTTCACCACTGATTAAAAATGTGTAGCAGCAGCATTGTGTCTAATGAGCATACAAGTGCAAGGTTAAATAAACACATTAGTTTGACTACCATTTTGTCACTCATTACATCAATCTTGTTTTCTTTTAGAGCACAAGGTCTTGTTTCTGGTCAGGTCTAAATATATGCAGCCCCAAAAGCATTGTTTCCTGGAGGAGCAGTAGAACTAAGCAAGCAAATGACCTTTTTGCAGCTTTCACAGCAATGACAGTAGCTGTGAGCTTCCCCACGGTTCATTTTTTTTGTTTCTTTGCTTTTTTTTTTCTCAGTAGCTCAAGAACTCTAATTCAGCTTTTAGGTACAAGAGGTTGATTAATAAAAAGTGAGGGTTTTCATGGATACTTATGCAATTGGTTTCTGGAACTTTTGTGCCAGAAGTTGTTTCATGTGAAAGGAAAAGAGATTTAGTCTGACATTTGCTGTCATGAGGGGAAACTAAGTAATGGGATAGGCTGCTCCAGATATCATTTTTGCAGAAAATCTTGTCCTTTCCTAGTATGTAGAGGGACTTAATCACCAGGCCAAGCAGAATAGAAAAAGCCCCTTTTTTGGGCAGGAACAGACATCTTCTTTCCTCTGCAACATGAGTACAGCACAACCAGAATTTAAATTGCTCCTTACAAAAACCAAAAACCCTTCAAGTTTATTTCTCCACCCTCCCAGGTGCATTTTCCTTTGCTAGGAATAACTTCCTTCATTCTAAACCTCACGATAATAATGCAAATTTACAGAAGAGCTGCTATTTAGAAGATGGGGAATGACTAGACTGACCCAGTCATGTGAGGAAAAGACAGGGAGTTGCCAATACTATCAGAAAACAAAGCATTTCAAAACAAGGAGAAATTTGCTAAGGTGAGAAACCTTAGTGAGAAATCCAGATGAATGACATAGAAAACTACCATGATGCTCTGTGCATTTTGGACCAGTTCTGCAACTGGTTCATTAATGGAATTAATTATCATTATTAACCAAGGATCCATTCTTTTGGGGTTTTTTTATTTACATGGAAGGATGTCAAGGAAAGGGGATTTCAGTTTGGATGGAGGCTGTGAATGCATGATTTGCATACAGAGCATTAGAGGCAATGCAGATCAAATCGATTTTCAAGACCAATTCCATTTGTAAGAGACATCTGAAAAGAAAAAAACCCAAACCAGTTGTTCAGGAGGTGGTTTGTATTAGCAAAAGAAATATTTTAGAAATACGTATCCCATTTAAACATGAGGTTTTTTGAATCTCACCATTTTACTGAAGTAATTCCTACTGCATCACAAGAAGAGTGGTCCACTGCAGCTTCTTCCACTGGTGGAAGCTATTCTACATGTCTGGCATCACCCAGGCATGCTGTGAGCACATTTGTGCTGTTAAGATCCTGAGGACAGTCAGACTGGGTCAAACCTCCACCTGTATCCTGTTTTTCTAGCAGTGGCAGATGCTCATGAGAGACACAGATAATACCTTGCCATGAGGTCTAAAGGAAGTATCTTCCACTGCTTTCCATGTTCCCTGAAAACCATGCTACTTTCCCCACCTACAGCTCCCATCAGGTCATTGTGCTACCTTCTCCCACCTTTACTTCTCCCAAGATTTGTTTTTGCTGGGAGTTAGCAAGAGTGGTATTGAGAAATCTTCCTCCCCGTAATTGCCTCTTAACATTCTTGCTTAGGGAAAAATTAGAAGAAACATGGCAAATACAGAGTAATCCTTTCTCTAGTGTAAATCCTTTCCCTAGGCAGTAAGGAGTCAAAGGGCTTCTGAAGCTAAAACACATATTTGTGTTGACACCGTTATGTTCAACATCTGCAGCTGGTCTTTTTTTCCTTAGCCTTTTTGTACTTCTGGCCTCTACAACATCCTCTGCTGATGACTTCTGCCACTTCCCCATGCCCTCCCTGAAAAATGTATTTTTCCTTTTGCAGCCACGCTCCAACAGGAGAGCCTGATGAGCAGACATTCACTGCAGACTCTCCAATTGTCCATGACTGAGACTCTTGTCCTAAGTACCATGTCCTCTCTTCAGCTTGAGGAAAAACTGAAGATTCTCAAATTGTACCTCCCTCGAATGAAAACAATCCTGTAGCAGGATATCCTGAGGAGACTTCCCCCCACCTTTTTTAACAACTGTCTCAGAGGAGTAGCGAGACCTGCAGATCTGCCCACAGCTTTTGGGCACAGCACAGTTTATCTAATAGCATGACATTTGTTGGATTTGCTCACAACTCCTTTCCTATGGATTTCTAACACTTTATTCGATTTTTAACCACTCCTGACACTCCCAGAGAAGTCTCCAGAGTAATACCTGAGCAGTAATTACTGGGAACTTACTTTTCTTGCATTACATACACTATAGGGACTTCTTGCTCTTATCCCATTTTCTTTCCTATCCCAGTAAGTCCAATACTGACAACTATCAGAATTTTTATGCCTGATCACAATCCCCAGCCTGTTTACCTTCAAACCACTCCGCTCTGCTGTGGTGTCATTTTGGTGTGCCCTCATAGCATAGGAGGAACCATGAAAAGGGAGCTTAGTAGGAGGTGCAGCTTCCACTGCAAGCTGAGTTGCTGCCACTGCAGTGTGGGTAAGCCACACAGACAAGAAAACAAATTCCCTTTCTGACTGCTTTCAGCTGCTCTGAGTAATACCACTTCTTGTACATCTTCCATCAGTAGTGCTGAAGGCAGCTTAAAGTAATTCAATTTACAAAAACAGGTGAGGACTATTGACATTGTCAGTCAAATCCACATGTGCAGAGCTGTGCCTCTACATAGACTGCACCATCTCCTCTTCTAGCATGACAGGCTATGGGACCTCACTGAATTATTTAATGTTCCTAGAACTGTTAAGGGTAGAAAAGGCCTTTAAGATCATCAAGTCAAATTACCTATCCAATACCATCATTAAACCACATCAGGTACCATATCCACATGTTTTTTGAGCAATTCCAGGGATAGTGGCTCCACAGCTTCCCTGAGCAGTCTATCCCAGTGCTTTACAATGACCCATTCCATGTAAAAATTTTCCTAATATCCAATCTAAGCCTCCCTGTTGCAACTTGAGGCCATTTCTTCTCATTCTGTCATTTGTTACTTGGTAGAAGAGATTGACCCCCAACCCACTACAACCTGCAGAAAGTGATAAGGTCTGTCCTGAGCCTCCTTTTCTCCAGGCTAAACAACCACAGCTCCCTCAGCCACTCCTCATCAGACTCCAGCTTTGTTGCCCATCTATTCAAATTAGAGTTTAGACTTTCCGACAAGCATTCATCCCCAGCTTAAAGATGCCCAACAGATTTCACAAGAGGTTAGTATCAGTATTCAGAATCAGTATTCGTGCAGCTGCTGATATTTCTTATGGTCTTTTTTTGCTAGACATGAGTGCTCTAACTCCAGTTTTGTTCCCTGATAACATTGCTAAGATCAAGAAGGAAAGTTCCAAGACTCTCACCATAAATCTCACTTTCTAGCCCTTCTGTCACTCTCATTGCTCTTTTCCCATCTCCCTGTTTCTCAGGATCCTTTGGAAGGACATCCTGTGTTTTGACATGCTTGAATGGCAGAAGCACCATTGCCAGCATAACAGCTGCTCTGGCCTCACTGAGAAGTCCTTGAAAACCAAGGGTCAAAGGAAGAAGCAGAAGCTCTTGTGATAACAGCAGCCTGAGCTTGCATTCAGCTCTTTGAACTTGCCCCATACCCTGCACACCAGCAGCTCTTGGGTCTCCATTACTTTCATCAGTTTGTTCAGAGAGGTCCCCTGGTCAATGCCTGCTCTCTCAGGTTACATCAGGGTCATCTAATCCATCCACCATCCTCTGATGACTGGTAGCTGATTCCTGTCAAGAAGCCAGAGACCCTGGCAGGCACACAGCCATACCTTACTAGGATAATCCCTTCACTTCCACCAGCTTCCCATTTAGGGGCTGCCAGAGCCAGCACCTGCTCCTGTCATCTTTGCTGATCTACATGGCCAACAGACCAAGCTTTGCCTTTTTCATTGGAACAAGCAGGATTTTTATTTTCCGCATTTTAAGACTAATTTACACATCTTTAAATGACATTTTAAGCAATAAGAAGAAATTAATACATATACTCTGGAGTGATATAGCCAAAGAAATAAATTGCATTTTAAAGTTCTCTTGAGGACAACTCTGCAGCCTTCAAAAAGCAGTTATATTAACCACAGGAGAACAATCTTTATAAGAGTGCTACTAAAAATTATTAAGTTGCCAGTTTGTTTTAATACAAGTCTTACAGTTTAGAAAGACTCCTTCAAAATGTAGCAAAATTTGAATTAGATTTACCATGTAAATTATACTGAAACACCTGAATAAGCTTTGGATGTTTCTGCAAGACATTCCCTTCAGCCTTGGGCATATATGAAGTCCTAAATTGGTTCAGTGCTAGGGAAAAAAACAGTATCTCCAGCCAGTTTCCAGTATCTCTAAGCCTGCTGTGCCACCTAAACCTGAATGTAGAATTATTGTAGGGGTTACATTATTGGTGATCAGTACATTCAGAAATGCCATTTGTTTTATTTAAGAGAATGGATGTCTGGAAGAGCCCTCTATAGAGATTTACCCAGTGTAGCTCTTAGCATGCATTATTTAAGACCTTGTGATTGTCTCCAGTTAAAACGTGCATGCTGGTTTTCATCAGAAAGCCTTACCTACTTTTCTAGTTTTGAATCAGCAATTAGAAAATTAAACCCAAACCAAAACAACGACTGAAAAATAAGTATTGGTCAAGTTTGAGGATGTTTTATTTTTACTGGTTTCATGGGAACAGGCAGCACTAGGGGAGAAGGACACGTATTAAGGACCTCCTAGAGCTTAAAGGCCACAGCCAGAGAGAGCCTCTGCCTCCAAGGCAGCAGCAAACCCCAAAAGGAGAAGAGGCTATTGCTTCCAAGACCTAGTAACTTTAACATGAGTTTCAAGGTGAGATTCATTACTACTTCTACTAGTTACTATCCTTTCCCAGCTGCCTATATTTCCCGCATGACTCAAGAGTTTTGGCTCTTCCACAAGTTTATTTCCTGGAGTCATGAGGTTGCAGGGAACACCTCATTCACTTAAAGGTAATGTGAGCTCTTGCTGATGGAAAGAAACCTATAGATGCAAAACAATACGAACCAAGTAAAACTCAGTCCTAGTGTGGTAAATAATTTTGAGGACCTGAGAAACTGGCAATTTCTTTGTTGTCTTTCAGAATATAAAGAAATATGCTAAACAATCTCTTTTCGTAAACAAAAAAAAAAAAAAAAAGAAAATGTAAAGGAAGTAAATAGACATTTGCAGATATAAAGTTATTTTAGCTTATTTATTGCAGTCCTCATCCCTTTATCCAGATTGGAGTAACCTAGCAGGTCATCTAATTACTTCTGTATCATAAAATATTTCTCTTTCAAATCGCAAATATAACCCAGAAGCTCCAGGGATTTGTCCTCTAGGAGATAAACATAAGCACCTGCCCCACTAGTACATTTATAACATTTGGTTTTTATTTAATCTTACCCAAGTAATAAAAGATTTTAAGCAGTCACAGTGAGCAATTTGTGGCATGCAACCTCTTTATGAACCCTGTCAAGAAACATTAATAATAGCTGCTCCAAAACAGACATTACCAGGTATTACCAACCAGTTTGGCAAGTGGCACTAGCTTTTCTGTAGGTCTATTACTTGCCAGATATTGGTAATGCCTTCCCAAAAGCACTTTAGTGTGGTACATTTCGAGAGTTATTTCTCTGCTACCTGTGAGGTTTTTTCTAATTAAATATTTAAATGGGGTCAGAGGTTTAGATTTGGGTATTATTTTTATAATGCATACATAAATAATTGAAATTATTCAAGTCAGAATAGCTGGAGCCTACAGGTCAAAAAGAGGTCTTGGAAGCTCAGGCTGTAAACTGAAACACAGCTCAGTATGAAGGTGGAGCAATGGCCCAGCACTGCTACACTTTCTTTATCAGCAAATTCCTTCAGATGCCTTCTAGGACTAAGGACTACCTCAGGTTTTCACCTTCCTTTACCATTGCCTTATTTACATATTGCAGTTAAAGCTGATCATAGAAGGCTAGGGAAGGTAAAAATGGATTTTTTTTGGATGCACACCCACGATAGATATCTCCTTTAAAGCCAGATCCCAGTACAGCTTGCGTGGCTATGACTCACAATAGTCACTGCACTTCAGTGCAGTTGTATTTACACACCCTGGCTGTGATGCTGCTTTACCTGTAGTAACAGGGTTCAGCAGAAGCTCTACAGTGATAGCAGTGGATTAGAGGCAGGGAAGGAACTGTGAGGCTTCCTGACAATACAAAACATTTAGGACCCAATCAAACACAGCACATCTGATGCTCAGCAACCAAGTCCAAACTGGCCAGTCCTGCAGAGGAGAGCACCATTCCGTGGCCAGTAAGGAGCCAGCAGCAGTGCAGTGAGAGGGCTGAGCTTGAGGAGACCTGTGCTGTAGCCTGAGCCAGGGCTGTGCTTTAATCAGTTAATATTTGGTGCCAAATAAGTAGCTCTGGGAGCAGGGATGGGAACCCAAACTTCCTTCTCGGTGGGTGTCATATCAAAAAAATTAGTCATGACTTCTCGTTTGTATTTTCCTACTACAAGTCCCTCTCCCTACCCTTCAAAAGAGGAGGATGGATGGGGGAAGCAGCCTTTGGAGAGAGTTGTGGCTGTGATTATCCAGGGAATGCCAACCAATGAGGATGAGAAGGCCTCCAAGCTGCAGGACTCAGGGCTCAACTCTACACTTAACACACCCTGCTGGGTACCTGCAGACTTGACCAGCTACTGACCATGGTGGCAGTCATGAATTCCTGCAGCACAACCTTTCCTGTCCCTGACACATGCCGGGTCCCATTTCAGGGCTTTAAAGTGTACTCCAGTATTTTGTGACTCCCCTCCTACAGTGCATGCCACTTGCCTACAGTGGACAAAAGGAATAAGATGTTGGAAACGCTAGGGAACTGTTCCTCCTTACTCCTTCTGCTTGTTATAAAAATCTTCTCAAACCTTTGAGTTTTGCACTGTACATATTCCAACACATGGAATATTTACTTGTTTTTGCCATCAGAACAGCAATTCCAATAAGAAACTTCACAAAAAACTGCTTCTTTGCTGGTCTAACAGATGTTGCTTCCCAGCCAGGAGCGTTGCTGAGACTAGTCCTTAATCCCTGGCCAAAGAAAAACAACATGGTGCATAATTATCAAGCTGGAAATCAAAGGTGGACAATCTCCTACTGTTCACCTTTGTGGCCAGCACACAAGCAGGGGGTGGCAATCTGCCTGCCTCACACAGGCAGTGAACCTCAGTCTGTCACTCCAACTCACCATCCAGCCTACCAGGCCAGCAAAGGCTTCTGTGTTCAAGACAAGGAATGATGTTCCTTTTCCTTTTTAAAGGGATATGAATTAAAGAGCAAGGTTAATATCCTCTGGGTTTTATTTCTTCTGTGAAAAAAAACCCCAAACTTATTAGGATTCGTCAAACTAATTGAAAAAGATCTCATGAAATAATGACCAAAGGCTTCCAATTGTCATAACAATGAGTGTGGAAAAAATGTGCATACTGCATCCCTATTTACTTAGAGGCATGAGGCCAGGTTGCTCACAGGAAAAAGTGGCAGAAGCAAATCAAATACATTTGTGTTGCTTGCTGCATTTTAGGGATTAAAAGTGTACATTTTTTTCAAGAGAAGTCCAGAAAGTTTAGTCAGATATCAAAGGGTTTACAGAAAAAGAGTGGGGATTATTGCCTATTTAAATAAAATAGAAGATCAAAGTACTTCCAAATGAAACATTCATTAATACTGTCAAGATTTAAGAATTATGAGTCTAATTCTGAAAATTGAGATAATTATAAATTATCCAGTCACATGAATTTATTTTAGAGCAGTTTTTAACTGCAAGTATAACAGGCACTAATGATGGACAGAAGCCTTTAAGAATAAAAGCCAGGCCCATGGAACACAGTATAAACTTAGGAAATATCTGAATGAACAACTAAAAGAAAAGAAGCGGAAGTATTTAGGTTCATGAAGCACCAGAGGCATTTGAATCATCACTTCTTAAAGCTTAGCTTTCCATCCAGACTCCCATGGCACAGCAGAGACAGGTGTGTCAAGAGTGCCCCCAACCTCAAAGCCTCTCCTCTGCTCCACAACTGTATGTGACTGGATGGCAGACAGCTCATTAGACATTAATAAAAAAGCTTATTATAAAAATAGCTTCTAAACCTCCTTGCAGCTTGCATTTAAGTAGATTTAAGATCTATTTAAAAAGCCTACCGAGTGCACCTCCTACATATATATTACAAAGGCAGCTAAAAAAAAAAAACAACCCTGCCTTCTTTCAGCCCAGACACGAGACTTCTACGTTTCTGTGGAGTTTCACAGACACAGAAGTGTAGGAAAGCCTAGTCCTGCCCTGAACCATGCCAACCATATCAATGCTGACTAATCGGCACAGCTTTCTCATCCTAGACTTGAATCAGTAGGTAGGAACTTAGATAGAAATTGGGATCTGTGTTCCCAGCTCCCACATTTTTCAGGCTTTCATATTTGTAGTTTTTCTTGAAATTTCAGCTCTTGCTGTGAAAATGTCAGCTATTTCTTTTCTTTCCTTCTTTTTTTAATTTTTTTAAGGGAAAATTTTTGCCCTTATTTGCAAGAGAAGGCAGGACAAGCCAAATGAACATCATTTGGTCTGGAAACAAAATTCAAACAAAAAAAGGGGGAAGTTATGCGTATTTTTAAACTCACTCATGATTTGTGGCTGACTCAGTTTTCACAAATGCTTCATTTAGCTGTGGAATTGAAATATGATTATCAAAATACTATCTGAAAGGAAGATGGAGAAACTACTGCTGGTTAGACTTTTGGTGTTAATTAGATTTCTTGTAAGTGTTCCCCTTCCTTCTCAACTATATACTAGTATTTCGTCAGAAAAAAAACCCCAAAACAGCACAGACCTAGTTAGCCCATAACTCCTGCCCAGTTTATCATCATAAAGTCCACATAAGTTATATAAATTATATACCTAAAACTTGTTGGACCTGAATGAAGATAGAGGGGAAAAGCATATCTTGTACCAATAAACAGTGGCATATCAAGTGCCAAGTTACTAAGGGTGTTGGTGCCTGGATTAGTTAAACATGAGCTCAGTTTCAGGTGCTGGAGGCCCATCCTGTGAAGCCCTTTACCTGATATAACCATCCTGAGCTCCCTGGAGTTCCTACTCACTTGAAAGAAAAAGACCCTCCTGAAGAGAAGCAGCAATCATTTTAAAAGGAAAAGCAGTGCAAAAAAAAAAAAAAAAAAAAAAAAAAAAA
>VZSR01000170.1:870626-896031 GCA_013398615.1 Brachypodius melanocephalos
GGTTCAGCTCTGGGGACCTCAGCACAGGAAGGACATTGACCTGCTGGAGTAAGCCCAGAGGAGGTCAGCAAAATTTACAGAGGGATGAAGCATCTCTCCTATGAGGAAAGGCCAAGAGAATCGGATTTGTTCAGCCTGTAGAAGAAAAGGCTTTGGAGTTACCTAATTCTGGCTTCCAGTACCTGAAGGAAACCTACAAGAAAGATGGAGGGGGACTTTTTACAAGAGCTTACAGTGCTAGGGCAGCGGGGGAATGGATTCAAACTAGAAGAGAGTAGGTTTAGATTAGATATTAGGAAGAAATTCTTCCCTGTGAGGGTGGTGAGGCACTGGAACAGATTTTTCAGAGAAGCTGTGGATGTCCTATCCCTGCAAATGCTCAAGGCCAGGTTGGATAGGGTTTTGAGCAACCTGGTCTAGTATAAGGTGTCCCTGGCCATGGCAGCAGTGTTGGAACTAGATGGTCTTTAGGGTTCCTTTCACCTACAGCCATTCTATGATATTTATAAAGTACAGATCTCCTCAGTTATAGACAGTATTTGAATGACAGGATTGTGGTCTGCTCATGTCATAAGCATTTGATGATTATACTACAAATGTTATGTTACAGAGAAAATGCAACCCCACAGTCCACTTTTACTATGTTTAGGAAAATAGGGGCAGGGGAAAATTCCCATTCCTGCTGCTGTTTCTCAGTGATCCAAGTGTTCTGTTTCTTGTTTTTGTGGAGAAAGAACAACCTTTCATCTTGGGACAGTAGACTGGAGTCAGAACTGTACTTGGCCATCAGACTTTCTGCATGACCTCAGCAACTCACTTACTGTCTTTCCATGCCCAAGTGCATTTATGAGGAAAGCGATATTTTATTTAAAATCCCTTTCTAACAAGAATAGAACCATGCACTCCTAGAAAGTACTGAGCGTCAGTTAACAGTCCTGAAAAAAACCCAGAAAATGCTTACTTAAACTCTGTGAGTTATTATATGTCAAGTGAAAAAGCACCTTAATACTTGTAAATCTTTGACAAAAATCAGCTTTTACGATGCACCTATGGAACAAGGAACTAATTCTTTTCTCCTTGCAAGAAAGGGATAAATGTTAAATCACTCATGAAAGGTTAGAGAATAAGGCTATGTAAGACGAGAAAACAATTATTGTACACAAGTCCTTGCAGTGAGGTCTCTAGTGGAGTTCCCACCTGTCTCCAGGGCGTCAGAACAGATCCTTAAAAGGTTTCAGATTCCATTTCAGCATTCAAAATATGGAGTTTACTACAGAATGAGCTGTGCTTGGTCTTTGAGAAAAGATGGTCTAGAGACACTTAGTGTTTTGTAGTCTCTTCAGAAGCTGACATCAATGCAGAAGGCACAGTTGTCTTCTTCTGATATATGAAGTGGAAATTATTTTGAAGTGGTAAAGTGATTTTTTAGAAGCAGTCAAGCCTAATTCTTTTAGAATAATTTTTTGTTTATATCTCCTTTCACTCTATTATATTGAGAAAACCTTGCATCAAACTATCTTTCACAATAGTTATTTCCCAAGTTTGTTCTTAAAGATGACAGGTTTCTTGACTGAATTCCAAAGACAACAGGCTAGCCCAGCATCCCACTTTAATTGTGGTTCTTTTAAATTAGTGCTTGTAGCAGAAGAAGCAACTATGAAATTAATAAATCCAGAAATTCATGAAATAACTATAGGCTTTCTGAAAAACAGTGTGAATTATTCATCACTTTAGTTAAACTACTTATCATTAGCTCAAGTGGAAAAAAAAAAAAAAAAGAAAAAAAGAGAAGACAGCTGGTGCTTTAAAATCTTAAGAAAAATGCATAAGATACAGCAGCATTTGGTCTCTTGGGAAATGAACTTGACTGTAGCGTTCCCTCCCTTAAGAATTCAACTTCTAAAACCCCAAGAACAAGAAAACACACACTCTTTTGGGAATGTCTAACTCTGCATCCTTTTAATAAGGCAAACTTTTTATTTCATTTGGGTTAAATTGGGGAGTTAAAAAACCACACATCACATTTTCACTCTCCTACTTTAAAATGCAGTCTGTAGGTTCAAAGAAGGCAAAGCGATCACTCAAAAATCCTCTAAGACCTTTCAGAATGGAATATATTAGAAAGATACTAAATAGATGCTCGATATCCAAAGCAGCTTAGAGCACAAAAAATGAAGGTTATGCAACTCAACTGAGATGCTTAGGTAGATGATCACAGTTCTGAAAATAAAGCCATTTTTCTCCTAATGATCCTGAGGCAAGCAATCATTATTGTAGCTGTTCTTTCTACTGAGTACTGGTCAATAACTTGGGGGATTTGTTCATCCTAATGCACAACACAAATCCTGGTGTACTAACTCTTCCCATGATTTGGCATCACATTTTGATATCCTCTTCAAGAAAGATTTTATTTCTTGAGAGACACTTGACTTCTGAATAAAACAAAAAAGGAGCATTTACACCATTTTACTACATTAAAAAAGAATGATTAAGTTGATAAACTCCTTACTGCCTGCCTTTGTACCCAAGGAAAACAAAAAAAATCTATTTCTGCAGGAAGTTGCACTTAAAATGCAAAGAAATAAAATTTGGCTGAGACATCCCAGTCAAAAAATATGACATCAAGAAGTTAAAATGTATAAAACCAACTAATGGGCATTCACTGTCAGCTAAGCACTTCATATTAAACATTAAAACTTATTACCTTATTGTTTTTAAAACACTTTCATCTATATTTGTTCTAGCCTAGCAACAAACAGGACATTTCTCTTAACAAGCAGCCCCAGTGAAGTTACACAAACCAGCATTTCCACATGCTTAGAAGCAGACCAAAGAAGGACCAGAAGGGAGCAGTTCATTTGGGCAGTTCTGCTCCACGTGCTACTCATTCAAAACCCATTTCATCTGGCCTGCCACTTGGCCAGGTTTGGTAATTCACGAAGAGCTTGTAGGAACTTGCCTCTGAAATTGTTATTGTCTGGTGAGTTTGGTTACATTGGTCAGATGTTTCTCAAGTACTGGGGGAAGAGCTAAAGGGAGAAGAGAGGAACACCTGGAAAAACCATGTACTTCAAAAACCAGCCCAAAGTCAGAAGCAAAGTAAGACATCAGAAGATTTGTTTTTACATAAATAAGTTAATTTCTCTAAGAAGCTGATAGATGCACTGCACCCAACCACGGAAGTTAAAATGCACACTGTTTACTTACTTAAATATAGACTTGAGGTAAAGCTCAGAAAGCTTCAAAACGCAGGAGTTCTTGGTGAAGTGGTTGCTGAGATATCCACACCAAGCATTCATCTCTGCCAGCATCCTGATTTACAGCTCACAGGTGCACACAGCCATGGATAAACCCACATACCAGGTAAGTGTGTGGTCACATATCTTCAGACTGCTAGTTCAACTTCCCTGGTCCAGTGAGCAGCAAAACCCAGGCTGATTAACGCAGGAAGATGAGCCTGGAGCTGAGGACAAAGACAGAAAGCAAAGACAGCCTGGTGGCAGGGTCCACCAACAGAAAAGACAAGGTAGAAACGAGGTCCAGCATCCAGAAGAAGCAGAAAACAGGGTTTCCACATAGGTCCTAGGTCTGTGCAGAACAGAGGACTAAAGGCAGGACTGCAGACAAACTACCAGGAGTACAGAGACAGCCTCCACCCAGAAACATCACCCTCAGAACCTCAGAGGGAAATGACACCTCCCCCTGGGCCTGAAGAGAGCTCCTGGGCCAAGGGACAGAGGATTTGTGGGAAGCTCACATGGGACTCTCCAGGCCCATTTGCACTAATCAGTGCCTTCCAGGCCTCACCTACACTCAGGCCTAAATTGCTTTGTCTGTGTGTTCCTTCTTCTTGATAGAATATAGATATTTGTTGTATTTTTTTCCATATTAATAAGACTCCTACTCTGCCTAATTGTTCTTCCTCTGGAAACTGTGATTACCTTTCTCACTGATCTTTTCAGTTCTTTATTCTCCTGAGGTGGAGAAAGGAGAGGAGAACTTAACATCATATTCCAGAGACAGATATTACAAGTTTCTACAGAACATAACTATTACCTGGTGTTTGGTTCTCCAAACTTCATTGGAAATTCAAAAACATTTCGATTTTGCTGGTTTAGTCACTACTGAGCACCAAGCTTTTATTTTGATAAGGCTGTCTATTCAAATCACACCAATATCCTGAATAATAAAGATCTCTGATCTCAGAGATATTTTTTTCTTTTTTTTTTCTTTTTTTTTTTTTAATGCACAAAATGAGGAGTGTTTTACTTTCCTTTGTATTTAATTTCCTCAGCCTTTCACTGCTGAGCCAGACAGTAGTTTGAGGTCTTTCAGCCTGTTTTCCTAGCTAGTCTTCCTCTTCACTTCCTTGGCTGACTGAAGATCTTTGACAAAATGGGTTCCTGGCTATCCATTTCCATTTTCTGACCACGGGACTTGTTTGCCTTTCAGACCATTCAGACTGGGAGGGACCTCAAGGTAACCTTGTCTGGCAGGATGTTTGCAAGAAGTCTCCACCAGCAGCAGACCTTACTCCTACTCCCACACTGGGCTCTGTGGGACCCCAAAATGCTGAGGCCAGGCAGCAAGGGACGCAGTGGGGACAGGAGTGATGTGGCAGGGAGCAGATCAGACTGGAGCACACAAAAAGGCTGTCGTATCTTTTCCCCTTCCTGTGCTAATCCACTCTGTACTGTCACTGTTTTGGTGGAAATGATGTGTCTGGCTGGCAGGCAGAGGTGTAGGAAGGAGACATTTTTGAGCTCTGCTATATATAGCACAATCTGAGGAACTGTTGCCATTAATCTCTATCCCAGCAGCAATTTTTCTGCAGCAAAAGAAGAGAGAAATGTGGGGGGCATGCAATTCCCAGGATGCAATACATACATGCATATATATCATACCTCCTTACTTCAAAACTTTAAGTTTAGCTTTGGGCTTTGCCCTGGAGAAAGCCTTTGCCACATCTCTCATTCTCACTCACAAACCCTTCTCTCCTTTTCCCTGTTTCCTTCAATCCTCGTTTCCATGGATTAGTCTCTTTGCTGTGTTATCTACCAGGCATTTACCAGTTTTGGCTCATGTAGGCAGCTCACCCTCTCCTCCAGGTGCCGGTGTGAACACATGAGCCCGCCCCTCTCAGTTTGCACATCTCCTCTTGCAGCTGAGTTAATCCAGGGACAGCCCCCTTCAAAAGCAGTGAAACACCTACAGCCTCAGCCCCCAGCCATTGCTGTTGTCCCTGCAGCACTCCAGGCTTCTCGGTACTATTTCAGGAGTGATTATCATCTCTCCATGGGTTTCCCATGTCTTTGAAGGTAGGCACAAGAAAAAGAACAAATCCTTCCGTTCCCCCACAGCTCTCATTTGTTCTTGGGCTTCTTGAGTTTTCATCCTTTTGCCTGGGTCAGCCCATTTGCCACCTCGGTCCCAGCAAACAGTCTGCTGACTGCTTTCCTTCTCACCACAGGCTGCAAAATGCCTGCCCTGCTGAGGACATGCAGTCTCCAGCTGGAGTGCAGACTGGAGTCCAAACGCTGTAATTTATGATTTGCAGGCAAACACCGCCAAGCAACACACCAAATATCATGTTACACTCCTTGCTTCCCCCAAACACTCATCCCTGAGCAAAAGGGAATAATCCTCCCTCACAAGAAGTCCCACCCAAGCCTCTGACTTTTTTGTCTTTCCTGGCTACTGGGGTCTTCTCTAGGAAAGTCGCTACATAAAATTATGAACAGCACTGCAGAATTGTAAAACTGCTCACATTGGCCAGCAGCAGCCAAGTGCAGGCACACAAAGACCTGCCAGGTATGTGGAGTGGGTTTTCTCACTCATGTATAGTGCATTAGAAGTTCAAAGGCCAAAATAATGACACTTCTGTATCTGTCGAGAACAGCCAAGAAAAAAGGGCCATAAGCAGACCTTAGGAATGCTTTTTTTCTCATAGTGCTTATGTTCAGACACCAGGGTTTCTTTACTCTCTTAGAAAAGCTGCTTCAGGATTAAGAAATCTTGCATAATCTCAATCTCCATTATCTTTTATTGATATGTTTTCATTTTTCAGAGTTTTACAACACGTATACCAGTTAAACTGAGCATCTTGCACCTAAGAATCTTCACGTTATCGCTTTATGTCCCTTGAAAGAGCATTATGTGGTACAAAATTATTGCTCTCAACAGAAAAGATTTTAAAATAATTTATTTTCAAAAATGTCTCAGGTATTTAAAATTCTGTTTTTCTCTTTTGTAAGCTGCCAGGTAAACGTTGTAAACAACATTTCTCAGGTGAAGAAAGTAGCTGCTATTACTGCTGCAGGTTTAGGTGAGTTGCAGGATGGGTGGGTGCAGAGGAGAAGTGAATGAGAAGTTGAGGAGAGTCTTCATTATTTACTGCAAACCAGGAAGGTTGTACCATCCCTGTGGACCTTAATGTCCTCTGTGACAGGTGCCTGGGCAGCAGACATTAACCTTTAGCACTTACCTCTGAACAAGCTACCGGGTGGTTATTTCACTGACAGCTCACACTCATCTGTTGTGCATTTCTGAGTAAGCTGCCAGAAACACAACCCTCTGATGTTCTGAGCCATGCCAGGTCAAAATAGTCTTCTCCTTAAAATGAAAGGGGAGTGAAGTATTTCATTCATCATCTTGGTTTTGATAAGGATTTTTGTTAAATCGATATTTCATAAAAAATTAGTGATGGGCAGAAAATAGGTGCACTTGCAACCTAAGCACCTGCAGCAGCCATCAAATCCTGGGGCCATCAAATCACATGCTAAATTAGGGCTACAGTCAGTTGAAAAGCTCTCCAATAGATACAGAGGTACAGATAAGGATGATTCTGTGGGCCAGTATGGGGAAATAAAACTGATGGAGCATCTCCAAGATGCTGAGAGACTTTATTCCTTCTTCAAACCAAGGCTGCTGTTTCTTTGTTATGAACACAATCCTGCAGTGTCCCTGGACATGTTGAGCACATTCCTTATCATCACTGTCCCCTCTCAATTTCTCCCAGGTAGTTATTTTGGGGAGTGAAGGAGATGGCGCTTCAGGAAAAAGAGCACATTAATGCCTGTGGGATGGAAAATGTCATGAAAACTGTCCATCAGGGGTGTCAAAATAAAGCTGTGGATAACTTTGGATCCAAAATTAAACTTTGCTGCTTATAACACATATCAAAATAAAATAAAAGTAGTATTTTTAATGCTTTCCAATTAAACATGTATAGATCTTTATGCAGAAATACAAAAATAACCTGCATAAGATTGTTCTAAAAGAATCTAACTTCTCAAGCTGGCAAAAGGTATCCAATGACTAGTAAATATTTGCCTAATGCTTAAAAAAAAACCCTTATGTAATTCCTTTGAACTTCCCAAGACTGAAGTGACACTACCCTTGAAAGTGTTAAAACATAAACAAGCCTCATGATTTCAGTGTCAAATGTACAGGTGAGACATTTCTGGAAATTTTATGGTCCAGTAAGTTCTTTTCACCCAACCAATTCATCTTGAATTCAGCCACATTAATTGCAGCACAAACACTTGCATGTTTATCCTTTGCTTTTCAAGATCAAAGCAATAGGTGGCACAAGACTTTATGAATCAGTCACAGAAGTGCATTTATGCTTATCAGGGGAACCCATTTCTCTTCAGCCTTTGAGGGAAACAGTGAACACTGGTTTTCCACTTCCTGTAGATCTGTCTGTTTCAATTAGACAGAAACATCTTAGCTTGGGCATAAAATAGTAGTATATTTAATTCCGAATAAAAAAGGTGGACTTGCAATTTTCAGTCTGGATGGCTGACATTTGTCTTCAATTTTCACCTCCAAAATAAAGCTTGCTATGGAATTCCAAGCAAACAGAGTTCCAAGAAAATCACCTGGGCCCTGCCTTCATGTCCTACCCCACTAATTCATAACTACACCTGCATCTTCGTGTTTGCAGGTGTCACGGCAATCCTCACTGTAGGGTGGGTTTTTTGTGCTTATTTGGTCTCTACCTAAAATGCTTTCTAAAAAACACAAAGGTTTTTAAGTTCTTCGACAAAAGGCTATAAAATGGTAAATGATTGTTTTCAATTGAAGCCCAAGGTATAAACGTTTTATTTGTAACTGTGAGCATGTGCAGCTACATTCCTCAACCTTTCAACCTACGTTATTAATCTAGGCATGCAATGCCATGGCAACTGGCTGTGAGAACAATTCTGTTCACCAGCAAAACAAAAATGTCTGTGCACATGCATGAATATATGCATTTAATACTGGAGACTGTGTCACCATAATGTTATATGGGAATAAGATAATTAGGTTCTTATTATTTATTAAAAATAATACAGAGTTGTACAATACATATGAAATCAGTAAATTCCAAAGCGTAGGGTGTTAGTCATTTCCTCCAATAAAAGACCCTGTGAAAGTCTCACATTTCCTCTTCAGCAGCACAAGAGCTTTCCAGGCAGGAGCAAAATGCCTTGCACAGTGTTTTGCTCGGTGACTGGTGGTCTCCAAAGGGGACTTCCATCAGATCACAAGGAGTTGCTGTGTATTTGTAGTTGCCTTCGTGCTGAGGCAGAGGTTATCAGGAAATCAGCCAGAGAGAAAGGTGTGAAGGAATCGTCTGTGCCGTTCTCCAGAGTCTGGAAGTTGGTTTCTGTATAAATATAATCAGTGGGAACATTGCCATTTTTTCCTAAAGAGCAGAGAGGGATTTCTCCTTCCTTCTCTCCCATAAAGCTGGAGTGAGCTTGTTTTTCAGCCACCAGCAGTACATGGGGTGTACATGGAGGCACCTGTACCTGCAAAGTGTCTGCGTGCTTTAGAGCCACCACCTACAATTTCATGGCTGTGCTCTCAGCCTTCACTTTGCTGAGAAAGCTGTGGCCCCCACAGAGCCTGAGTGCTAAGGGTAAAGACAAGATCATTCAGCATTGTCCTCTGAATGCCAAGGATTTCCATCCACATTGCATATAATTTTTTTATCAAAATGCCAGGTTCATTTCCATCTTTCTCTCCTGGGAATATGCAGAATACCCATTAAAAGCACATTTTGGAGCATTTTACCACCGGGAAGGAGAAGTCTTCAATTCCTCTTGGATTGGTCAGACACCAAATTTTTTTAACTCATGACATCATAAGCTCCATTCAAAATATCAGCCTTGAAGACCAAACTTTATATTCCGTTACCACGTTTAGAGCTCATTAAGTCAAAATTTCAATTTTGTAGATTCAGGTACTCTTAATAAAGGATTTTGAAGATGCTTTTCCCCTTCTGCCTCTCCTTTCATTGTTCATACCATGCAAAAGGCAGGAAAAATGCATGGGTGAGAAAGAGGCTGAGATGAGAAAGGTGGAGGATTCTACACATCCATTTCTTGCATAGGGATGAAAAGCAAAGAATTTCTTTCATTTGAGATTACTGTTAAATACATACAACTGCTTTGACTATTTAATTTCTATGTGAGGAACAACTGTAACTGGGAGGAAAAAAAAAAGGCTTAACAAAAGCTGATGAAGAACGGTTTCTGTCTGAGAGAAAAGCTCAGAGATAAAACCATTTTCTGTCTGTTGCTACTGAGGCTGTTAAGGACATGAACTGCAGGTACCAGGTTGCATCCTTATGACCTGAACAAAGAGTGTGCCCTGGCACAGGTCACTGGAGCTGTGGAGGGAGGTTGGGATAGCTGGTTGTTCCCCTGGGGTAGCTCCAGGTGCCACTCTGAGGCCCTGGGGGCTTCAGTGTCTACTACTAAACCCTGCTGGTTGTTACCAGACAGTGACTCACAGACTAAAGGAGAGCAGGAGCCTGGATTTATGCTTTGGGGTTGCACAACTTGACCAAGTGGTTTCCTTAACTGTGCCTGCATGGGCTTGACACTCAGCAGACACATGCTGTACCATATAAGCTCTTGAGTTACATCCAGCTAATTTTCTGAGAATGCACTCAGACACATCTCAACATTCATGTGTCTAACCACTGGCACTGCTTTGGTGCATAAACATGAGTTCTCATTAGCAGGGAAGCTGCCCATGCCCATGGAGAATTTTTGAACGGAAAAGTGATGTGCAGACTATGATGGATAAGAGCACATTTTACATGAAAAGCATTGCAGGGACAGAACTGGTGAGAAAGCAACAGAAAGGCCATACACACTTCTCCAAACTGGCTGCTGTCACATGCCCGGTATTTATGGCAGGTTATTTTGGTGACACAGGCTCTCATTTTGCATGATGCATAGGTCTTGAAGGGTTGGACTGTGCATGAATACATATCCACATACAGGGATGCAATTAATATACCAAGCAAGGTAGCTTTGTTCTGAGTGCATTTGCAAAACCATGCTTCATTTTGCCAGTTTTACAGCATAACAAATGAGAGCTGACAGCAGTTCTCAGCAGCCCACCTTCCAACCAGAAATGAGGCAAGAACGTATTTCAGGTGCTTTAAAAGGAAAACATTGTCTCTTATTAGCGACTGTACACTCAAAGATGACTGCCACTTTGAGTCACCAGAAAAAAGGAATTATGAGACATTTGCAGGTGGTGGGTTTTTTCCTGAAATGAGACTTGTCAAGGTATTAAGCAGTACACCTGGTAGCAGCTGATTGCTGGATTTGGTCCTAAAAAAGATGCTAATTTGAGAGCATTTTTGTCGTGGTTTAAACTGAGAATTGCTGTGAAACCAGGTGTCCAGAAATACCAGCTGAGGGAGAAGAAGGAGGAAGAAATTGTGCATCAAGTCCAGTTCAAGTCAATAGCATCAGTCTTTAAAATAAGGATGCAAGTTAGAGTGAAGGCATACCCAACCTTGAAAAATATCAGAACTGGTGCTGCAATTTTTTTAATGGAATTAATTGCAGATTCAGAGAAATGTAGAAAGTTTAACTTTGTAAATATGCCACTGGCCTGGGACTTGGGCTAAGACAGTTCTTAGCCTGTAGATTGTCTGTGTGTACTTGGAATAACCAGATGTGACCTCTCTCTCTCTCTCTCTCTCAAAACCACAGCTGTACAACAAGGATGCCCCTTCCCTGTTTCACTTTTCAGGGAAGGGGACCGGGATTTTTGCACACACTGGAACTAAAGTCCCAGGGAGAAGGAGCCAGAAGAGAACAACTGTCAGGTCTGAGCTTACATGTCTGGGGTTGGGGAAAAGGAACTTGACACTACACTGCATATAAGTGACGTGGCTTCCAGGAAAAGGGGGAGGCTTGCCAGAGCTGTATTTAAACAGGTGGTTTAAAAACACCATCTGTGATCTCAACTGTGAGTGCTGAGCCAGAATGAACTGCTTGTGGGGAGGAGTAGATGTAGATGAAAAGCCATTTATGAGTCTCTGGGACTATGATAGCAAAGATGGGCCAAGATGCTTTTAGACTGTGTTCTCCACATCAGTTGTGTTTGGTGCTGTGTCATTAAGCTGTGGCACAGGGGAAGGCAGCAATAGTAACACATGTTGTCATAGCACCCAGCATGGCAAAACTCCTGGTCTAAAGATATAAAAAGGTGGGGTTTGAAGGAGGGAGTCACACAGTTACTAGGCAAAGTTATGGGAGGAGCAAAAACCAGACAAACTTCTGAACACCAAAGTCCATGGCATATGCCACCCCTTCAGAGTCCTCAGGGCTGTTAATATTGGGCAGATTTATGGCCACACACAGACTGCAGCTTTACAGCCACACCAGAAAATCTAGGACAGCTGGTCAGGATTGTTGGTCTGCATGACCAAGGATCTGGTAATTTCTTTAAAAGGACACGGCCCAAATTGGTGGGAATTGTTAGCTTTGAATACAAAGGCATTGGCTTCTGTAAGAGGGAATGTTGCACTGGGGGATGAACATGGGGGAGGAGAGGCTCCATTGAAGCAAATAATGACTTTGAAATGGGTTTAGTAGCTGTGCACAAAACGGATCTAGTAGAATGCATCATCTTTAATTAGATTATTAGACTCTCGTGTGGGTATTCGATGAAAGCCTCCATCATTGTAATTACTAAGGGTGGAGTGGATGATCCAGGTGACAAGAATATCTCAGGCAGGAGAAAGATTAATTCCCCCAGTTTGGGCTAGGAAGGGGGGTTTAAACACAGCTGTGTTTTGAAAAAAATTTCTAATACATTGAAAAGTATGAGGTGGCAATTCCCTGCTCCTCTTGCAAGGCTTCTTACAATATGAAGGGAGGAGAGATTGAAATTGCAAAAGACATTACACACCATTAGGGATTGTGCTGCAAACATTGGAAGTGTTATTAACCTGCTAACCAAATGTGTGGGTATGCTTTTCATACAAATGGCTAAGTAAAGGGTACAAAGTAATTTATCTAATTAAAATCTGAAACTGGACAACTTCTTATTTTCTTGAAAGTCATGAGCACTCGCAGCACCTCGGTCTCAGTTTAAATAGCTAGATTGCCTCAGGAAATAAAAAGCTTTTAAAAAGTCTCAGACAGGATAGCTTTGAAATTTCAAGCTGCCTCTATAAAATAAGAACAAAGTAGACATAAAGCATCCTAGTTTTCCATCTTTAAATTTATTTTTGCAGTTCATCTGGCATAATGTTCATCTCTCCTTTGTACAATCCCCTGAAATCTTGAACTGTATGACATGGAAATTTATTTCTTCAAGAGTGTTCTTTTATTAAAGAGCTTCTAGCATTGTTCTTTTATAAAATTGCTTCTAGCATTGTGTATTATAGGGCACAGTTGCTTCTGGCTTAGCCAAATGTTATCCATTGGACTAATACCACCTCTGCTGAATGTTTGCCCCAGGCTGATTATATTTAATTAAAAAAGAAAAAATCAGTGAATATGGTTCAACTGTTTCAAAATAAAATATTAGAAAAAGTACTGGTTTGGACACTAGAGGAATCTTTATCTTTCTGTTTGCAATGCTAAGGTGACTTGCTATTTTGAAAGAGAAAATTGAAGTTTGTCATAGATGGCTTCCCAGTCAGGCAAAGAAGAGAACTTGGCCAGGTTTCAGACAAAGAGAAAATAACAATGCAGAAATTCAGATTGCTAAATATTACACTCCTGACTAAGCATGCAGTGCCCCAGCACACAGCCAAGCTTCCTGAGTGTCATCCCAGAGTATTTAGCAGGGCAAGACTGGTCTTTTTCAAAAGCCCACATCAGTGAGGTGGCCAGTGGAGGAGCAGAGCCTGGGAATGCTGCCTCCCTTGGGAGCTGAGAGGAGGGAGCCATCTGCTCCAAATGCAGTAACAAGCCAACTCGGGCTGGAAGGGGAGGAATGCACTAAAATGAGGAGTTAAGTGAAGGCTAGAAAAGAGAATCCACTGTTGGAAGCAGCAGGGAAAACTGGACTGTGCAGGGCCACACAGGCTTAGCTCAGACAGCACAGCAGAACGGTGTGGCTGCCGTGGTTTGGTGGAGGGAGGGGAAGGAGGCTGGGCCAGAAAATTCACTGAAACCTGGGGCTGATGGAAATGGGAGTGAGAGGTTGGGACTCAGAAAGTCATTGGGTTTCCACTGCTCACCATTTAACTGCGTTTGGATGGATCTTCAGGGACATCCTTGTGTGCCACCTCCTGGCAAATCTCATTTCCCTGCTCCAGAAATCAGGATTGCTGCAGCTGGATGAAATGCATGCAGCATCCTCACAGAGTATAGTTTGGGTCTGGTTTTGCCACGGCATCAGCAGTTTATTGTGACCCTAAAAGGCAATGCTTTGACAGCACATGGAGACTCTGCAGCTATATTCCTCCATTTTCAAGGTCTACTATGTTCATAGGGCAAATTATTAGAGAAAAGGGCTATCTTACATTCCATATTGAGAGCTAAATATGAGAAGTCCCATGTCTTGACTTTTAGATGCTACAGTAATAAAAACTCTTAAGAGTACATCCCTTTTTCTTGCCATACAGCTAATTTTATGGTAAAGGAGTGGCAACAGAGCCACAATGCCAACCCCTGCTGAACACTGATCACCGTAAAGATTTATTGTATATGGAGTTGTAGCTCACTTCTTTCCATCTTTCAGCACCACTTGCAGGCATGATATGCCCAGTACATCCACACAGAGATTCCATATGCCATTTGTATTTCAGTTTGTTGTGCCTTTTAAAGAAGTTTTTCCCCCTGCACTTTCCCCCACAGCACAATGAACCACGAAACTTGCATTGGAGAATTCAGTAGACCACTTTTCCCACCCCATATCAACTGTTCTTTAACTACACTTCTCACTCCACAAAACCTTTTTGTGTTACTTCTTAAACAGACAAGTGGTTCATTCATATTTGATGGCATGTCTACTGAATGCTCTTGATCTGATGATGGAGAAATATGATTATCATTGAAACTGTTTCTGCAACCTCCATCATTTCAGCCACAGCACAAGGTTTTGCTGAAATCTGGTGAAATGATTTGTTGCAACAACAAGTCCAGCCCATGAAAACAGTTGTCTCCCTCTGGGAGAATTAAGAGCCTTTCATGTCACATTTATATATAAGTTTAACTTCATCTAATCCACCTACAGAGCAAGCCCATCCTTTTTCCAGTGCAAGAGAATTCCCCTTCAAATGATGATGATTCCTGGAAAAAAAAAAAGAGCCAGACAACTCATGTTTAAAAACCAGAAAGTGTGGTCATGCACACAATCTGCAGTCATATGTCTGACATATGATGACTGCTGCCAGGAGTGCAGTGTGTTTTACTGCACCTTGGTTTCAACTCTGTTTGATTTCTTCATTACTAAAGACTCTGGTACTTTCATGGGAGAAAAGACAAAAATGTTGTGCCATCTTTGGGCCCCACATCATCACTCTAGAAACTTTGAGATCACCTATTTTGTCCCAAGTCCATTCATGTTATGAATTTTTCACCCTATTTTGTACTCACTTTGAGGAACTTTACATAATATGACCTTGCTGTCACTGTTTGTTCCCTTCAGAGCATTTGAGGTTTTAATAAAGACATACTTCAACAAAATGCATCAGATAGAAGCTTGAGGGGACAAATGATTTAAGGACAGACCAGATTTAAACAAAACCCTCACACTCCATGAGTAGCACAGAAGAAAAATGAGTGATATCTCAAATTTTCAGATAACAGAGCTCAGTACCACAATTCCCAGATATCTTTGGGCAATTTCTCAACTTGGAGAAGATGCTGCTCCCCAGCCAAACATTTCCAGGAAGCTTAAATAAAAGATGCCTCTGATTTATTTTTCTACAAGGGCTCATGTAGAATAAATCCTATTATGCTGTAATCTGCACAAAGAAGCAGGTGGGCTGAGAGTTTCATCCCTGTGGTTCTCGGCACCATGTGTTACAATGCTCTGGCAGATTTAACACCTTCCACATCCCTGTCAGACAAAGATTATCTTCTAGGTGACAGTCAAGAGCCAGCAGGCATTCAGGTTGTGCTGACAGTACCCATTCCTCATTATCAGCCTCTCAACTGTTGGCCCAGAGGAACACGTATCTTCAGGGCAAATAAACCTTAAAAAAAAAAAAGGTATATAAAAAATTATCAGCATCAGGTTAAAGCTGAAAAACCAAAATTAGTGACATGCTAGGGAGAAAGTGCAAAGTGTGTCTGTCCTTCCCTCCCAGGGAAATGAGTGCAGGACACAGGAGAGGCAACACAGAGGCTGCAGGTGTCCCCAGGCTCCTGATGGGATGCAGGGAATAAGATGGAATGGGAGGAGAGGAAAGAGAACTTGAAGGCAGTGAACTCCATGGCTAAGAGAAATTGCTTGTTTTTTCAATACAAGCCAAGGAAATTTATCTCCTCATCTTCCCAAGCAAGTGTGAAGTCTACCTGGCCTCATTGATGAGGTATTCTTGGAAGGATGCATGCACACTGTACATGGATGTGTGGCTTACAGAGCCATAGTGTGGTAGAAATCTCTCTGAGGATCAGAAAATTCTTGCTCTTGTTTTGGTGCTTGGCTCTCATTAGTAACATTGTGCTAAAAGAACCAGTAGTTTGCCTAAATCCTTCATAAACATCTCAAACTAATCTGAAGTAAGAAAATTCAATACTTTCAAATCCTCCCAATGCCATTCATAATCAAGAATTCAAGTCCTGAGGAGGAATGCTATACAAAATAACCAAAGTCATTTAATCAGATTATACTGATGCCTCCTTTATGAACACTTGCCTTTCAATAGCTTCGTTAATTTTATCCTGACTTATCTGCCTTGTAGACAAGATATTTTTCAGCAATAAAAGCAGAGGATTAGTTATTAGACTGGTTTTAGCCCAAGTTTATTTTTCCTTTTCCCTTATTTTTGGAAACAGTGCTTCAGTATGCTAAGGCAAATTAAAAGAGAGTAACTCCCTCACTTATTAAAGATGACCACGACTTCGAATCTTCTTAGGTAATTTCTGGATTAAGATAGTGATGAACTCCAGTCAGCAGCTTGGAGGGATGACAGAGGCTCTCCAGCCAGGGCACAAGCCTTTGCTTCAGTTGGGGTTACTCTCTAAGAAAAGGTCTTCTGGATGGTCACTCTCAAGCCCATGAAAAATTCTTAACTGCACTCTACTCCTGCCTGGCAAGTGCCTGGGCAATTCCTACCATCACAACATATATGGTCTCTGGTGAAATATACCCTTCTCATTATAAAGATTTTGTTAGAGTTTTCTTAAAATGTTTAGAGGTTTTGGTTACAAATACATACAATCAGATCAAAATTTGCCAGACCCTTGAGTGAGAGGTCTTTTATTCCTGTGTTACAGTCGTCTGGTATAAGGTTTTCAAGGGGCATATTATTAACAACTGCTACACAAAACACAAATTCTGTGGTACTGCACTGTTACACAATAGCACATTTAAGTTGGTGGTACATACTGTATTTTCATTACACATAGCTAATTGAGCTATTTGGAATAACCTTCTGCCTCACAAAGTTCCTTGTCTCAGGGTAATGGGCTAGCAAGGGTGAAAACACAGGAGATGTTTGCTTTTGCCTCTCTTACTCTCAATGCTCTCTGCCTTTCATCACAGTCAAAAGATCCTTATTTTTTTATCTATAAGAATTAACCAGAGCATAAGTTGTTCCTGCAAAAGTATGGGGTTTTAATCTCACTGATCACTTTCCTCCTCGGTGCACATCATTCCATTCCATCCTTGAGAAAAAAACTGACTCCCAAAACTAATGCACACAGTTTACACACTTGCACAATCTGCTCAAAATAAAGATATGAATATCCAGTTATACTTATTGAATCCTCCTTATCCTTTGCTCCACAGGGGACCAAAGGCAGAAGATAACTGTTAGGAGGAAAGTTTTCTCTACTTTAGAGCAAAATCAAAGAATGCTACTTCCTTTTGATAGTTTTTAGATTCTTCCTTGGAATCTCCATAATTCTACCATTGGCATTAGCCCAGTAAGGTCATCTACCAACTATCTTACATCACCAATGATTTTTTAAATTTTTATCTTTTTTTGGCTGCCCTTGATTTTCCTGGACATTTACTCAAATATGTATGCTACTACACTCTGATTTAGGCAAAGAAGCACCTCTTCTGCAAAGACCATCCAATTCCTGAAATATTTCACATAAAACTTACTTTGTCTTGCATTCTAATTAGTCCATGAGTTGTGGCACAGCACTGAAGGGAGTAAATCAGTTTTCCATGCCTGTAATTCTTCTTTAGAAGGCCTTACCCAGGTACAACTTTCTGGTACAAAATCTCTGACCCACCCTCTGTCTACTCACAGTGCAGACCTACAATTTTAGTAACTCTGGGGCCCATCAGAGTAAATCAGTGCCCAGGTTTTGTACCATCATACAAGTTATTAAGGACACTGGAAAACTTCTTGATTTTTTTTTTCCAGTGGGATGCATGACCCTCTGCAGTGAACTTCATCAGCCTGAGACAATAGGCTTAAAAATCAGGGAATTGTCTTCAGCCAAATCTTTTAAGAGTGCTCCACAGGGCAGAGATTCATCAGTATTGATTTATACCGACTCCAGCCGTGATCAGATAACATGATAATACAGAGTATTAATGACAGTGAGGCTTCAGCTGCAGAGGGAAATTTATAGAGATGAGCAGTGCAAACACATGTTGGGAATTACACTTCTGGATTAGAATAAGATTTTGAAAATCAAACTTTCATTTGATTATTTGTGGAGATAACTTTCAAATTTGACTATTTACGGAGGTTCTGTGTTTAAATGGGAGAATATTTAAATATTGTGTTTAAACTGGAAATGTATAAGTCACACTGTATTGTGATGAAGTTAGCTGCAGAAGGTGATTTAAAAGGAAGCAGAAATGCTGGAAATGTAAGCCTAGATCTCTTTGCTTAAAAACTCAGTGGAACCACGTTTTCCTCCTGGTGGGAGCAGAAGCTCTTCTCGCAGCTGGCAAGCTTCAGGCACACTTTCTGTGAACAGACCATGAATCCTGTGGTGGAGACAGATGTACCCAAGTGGTGAGCTCAGTAAGCAATGCCATCTTTCATGGCTTTAATGTCTGTAAATAACAGGAATGTTGCCAAAATTATTGGCAGCCCTGCAGCCACACCTCACCCAACAGAAGCAAAATGTCCCTGCTGGGAGTCACACGTGTGCAAATTTTATGCTGGCTTGTCTAGATGGCCCACTTCTGGTATCCAGGGAAATGTCCAAGTCCCATCTCCATCCCAAAGGGGTTTGTGGGGAAAAGCATTACTTCTGTATCAGAAAGAGAATGGCAGAAAGGAGGGAACTGCTTCGGCTGTGCTGGGCACAGGCCAGGACCAGGAATCTTGGCTGGTGTTTAGTGTCATCCTGAAAGTGAGCACAACAGGGCAGCTTCTTCTGGCTCCCACTGTTCAGGTCACACAGTCAGGGAGGGCTCTGTCCCATTAGAGGAAGGGATGGGTTGGGCAGCAGAGAAGCAGGGGACCTCCTCCCCACCCCAGGCCAACACACGTCCCTCCTCCAGGGCTGAGCAGAATTCTACAGGGCCACAAGTGTTTGTGGTGTAACTTTAGCTAAGTCACATAATTCTTCCTCCTTTCCTTCCTCTCCCCTTTCTTCCCCAAATCCTCTAACATCTGGAATTAGAGCAGTTCCAGTGGGAAGTGGAAGGCTCAAATACGATTGCTTTGGTGCCACAAACACATAAAAGAATATCAGCCCAGGGTTATAAAAGAGTGACAAGATTAGGTAAACTCTCTAAAATGCAATTCTAAAAGCTATATGGAATAGCCTAATACTCGGGCAGTTTACACTTCTCTTTTCTCTGGCTCAGCCCTGGTATATAAGCAAACTACATCCCAGTTTCATATTAGAGTATAGAGATGCTAAGTTAAAGGCATTT
The DNA here is from genome assembly GCA_013398615.1 of Brachypodius melanocephalos. Classification (NCBI taxonomy): domain Eukaryota; kingdom Metazoa; phylum Chordata; class Aves; order Passeriformes; family Pycnonotidae; genus Brachypodius; species Brachypodius melanocephalos. The sequence goes on from VZSR01000170.1 coordinate 889,905, forward strand.
TTTCAGAAGCACTGATTTACTAGTCTACACTCTTCTGGTGCTCACATCTCATGCAGCAATTTGTGTTGCATTTTACTTAATTATCACTTTACTAGTAGAGTTCCTGAATGAAAAGTGAAGACAGAAACTCACAAAGAGCAGATTCATGTTAATGTACTTTACAGAAAAAATAAAAAGTTCTTTAGTGACAAGATTTTCTTCTGCAGCTTCTAACAAGTGTAGCTACTTAAAGTATCTAATAAAGTATATAATATAAAATATAAGTGAAGAGTATAAAGTATATAATAAACTGTAAAGAGTATGAGGCATATAATATATTACGAGCCTGAAATATTTTAACTTTCTTTCTCTCATCTCACACAGGAAAAGTCACAAAAACACAATATAACCTAACTGGCTTTCTATTCCAGTCTGTACCAGTAAGGGTCTGGAAAGCAAAGCCTGTTTTCCATTGTCCCCTCAGCATTTGGCCACTGAGTGGATGGAAGCCTCTGCTGTTGTGAGGCTCTTTAAAAGCACAGAGCTCATATGCATCTCCCAAGATGCAGATGGATGGGCTGATTCTCCTGTTCTTACTTCACATATAAATTTGCCGTGATCACACCACATCAAACACAGCAAAAGAGGTGATCAGAGAGTCTCTGGTTTAAATCAGGCCAGTCTGCTCAGGGCCAGGAGAGCAACTGTGACACCCCTGGATGCCCTGAGCACTTACAGGACTCTCAGTACAGACTATTTTCACGATTTGTCCAAAGAGCTCTGTCAATTACAGCTGAAAAATCCCATGTCTACTGTTTGCTGTGCCTAGCACATGATGCTTGGCCAGCACCGTGTGCAACACACCATTTCATTAACACATCCAATAATGCAGTTTGGATTACAGCTTGTGGAGCAGTAGTTTTAACCTTAGTGCCTGACCCTTTTCTTTAGCCACAACAGAATGAACAGAGCTGCCTTAGAAAGAGGACAGAAGATATACTTGTAAGCATAGTAATCAGCTCGTCCCCTGCTTCGCCCCCCACTTCTGCAAACACAGCCTGACTGTGCGGTCTGTCGTGAAATCTGTATGTGCTGCATTCTGGGAAGGGAGTGATGGGAGAACATCCTTTTCATTTCCTAAATTAAAAACAGTGATTGAATTAGCCCCCCTCGGCATCACCGCTGCCCCGCATAGCGTGTGACCGAGCTGGATGCATCCAAACAATAGGCCCATACAGATGATGCACAATAATTCTCTGGATGAGTTGGGATCTGTCTTCTCAGCACCTGCTGCAGCTGAAGCCCCCATCTGTGCTCCCCAGGGAGCTACGACATGTCAGTACTTAATGTGCTTGGTGTCACTGCTTCCTGAGCTCTTGTTTTATACGAATGAGGCAGAATTTGGAGAGGAGAAGGTTGGGGTGGGTGGGCAGGGGGAAGGGCTCACAAAAGCTCATGCACACAAAGAGCATGAGTTTTAATTAAAAAGCAGGCTGGGGGGACACCCACACTGTGGGCAAACACTTAGTGCAATGCAGAAGTAATTAGGTGCACAAATCTCTGTTGTGAACAGACTTTTCAACACCTATTATCCCTAGTGCTGCACAAAAGAAAAAAAAAAAAAAATAAAAAGTGTATCCCTGTGTGAAAGGGGCTGAAAAGCTTGATTTTCACTTATTTTTATTCAGGTGGATCAATGAAATAGGGGAAAAGAACTGGGAAGATACAACCCTGGGCAGCCAGGATTTGGGTCCCCCTTCACCCTCCTTGCCCCATTCCCTCTCTCTATTTACCACAGCATCCTTCTTGCCAAATATATTTGTTTGCTTCTCCCAAACTATGGGTTTGTTTTGTCCTGGGTTTCTCACCTGCTTTGTTCTGTTTCATCCCACTACCTCACCTTGTTACTCCAAGTTTCATCACTCTTATTCATTAGTGCAGTGTATCCACAGGCTCTGCTGAGAGGTAACAGGACAAAGCCTACATCATTTTTCATTTCTTTCTATAGTCACATAGCTGTATCCTTATTTCCTTTCTCTCTATATTGAGCTTACTTGCACACCTGGTCCATATGAGAATGATCACTCTGCACTGGATATGCCAAATGGCAGAAACTCAGAAGCTTCTCTTTGGCACCAATTACTTCCTGTCACTTCTTAAAAAGCCCAACTTTCCTAATATTTCCCTTTCAGGGACTCTCAACTGTTTTGCAAGAAAGCAGCTGTGAGGGTCATTCTGTTTACACTGAAGCTTGAAATTGAGGGTAGCAATGAATATAAGGTACACACATTTTAGCAGTGAAAAACGGTACAGTGCAAATTAAGTTATCAATTACCACATGTCACATTCTGCCCCCGTAGTCACAGTGGGTAAGCCAAACCCCCTAATTAGGGCTTTTCATACACTCTGGCTGTTCTGCCAGAACAAATCAGAAGTAAGGCCCCTGAAGACACAAGATAATACCAATTTCCATGAGATCCAACATGTGGCATCCTGGATTCACATGGCTAAATTCTGTATCTCCTCCATACTCTAAATTTTTTTCTCCTTTTTTTTTAAAACTAGAAAGTATATAAAATCTCCAAGATTTTTCTTGAATTTAGCTGATGGAAGCCAAGTGCCTGCTTCTGTGGGTAGGCATGCAATTGATTGTCCTGCTTTCTGTCTTCAGCTTGCACTTCAGAAATAGAAAAATCTGACTGCCTATCCAGGTAGGTAGTTTGCTGTTCCACAACCCTCTAAAACACAAAGCAACCGCTTCTTTCATGTCAGTAAGGCCTGACTCAGCTCCTGTAGGACTAAACTTTAGGCATGCAGGGAAATAACAGGGGGTCCCTAAAGGTGACTGAAATTATCACTGGAAGACAGGAAAAAAGTAAGGAAAAAAGCTGAACAGCCTGGTCTTCCAGTTCCTTGAAGACCAATAGATTGATGAGAACAAGTGACAAAAACCTCCCACGTGCATTGTTTTGCTCTTTGCTTTTATGTTGTTTATTTTGCAAGCAAATTCTCTTTTCTAGGCTAAGAGTGGGGATACCATAAAAGAGGTAAGATAGAATCTACGTAAGAACTGACTGTAAAAGATGTTCCCCAAACTGCAGAGATACTTGCACAGGTACTGAGGAGAGCTCCTGTGCAATTGCACAATATGGTACACTGAGGTATGTGAGTGCTACACACAGTGACCTCCTCACCGTGGTGACCCTAAGCACTCCTGTGACAGCCCTGTCCCTCGGCCACATTGCAATCCTAACCTCTGTGTTTATCATCCTCAAATGAAAGCGTGGAAGCCAGCAATTTCTGTAAACTGGCTGAGTCCTGCCCACAAATACCCTTTCCAACACAGTAAATGGCACAATCAGGGCTGAAGGTTTTAACAGGAGCTGTTGCAATGCTGCAGCAGCTGTTCAACGCTGCCTGGTGAGCCTTACACTGCATGAGGTCCATGAGCACCTTCACCTCAAGTGTGGGGTGTTTTCCCAGCAGGAAATGTTCCTTCTTGATTCACTTGCAGGCTACACTATTTCAATACTAGAAAAGCTGAGTTCATGCTATCAATTACATTTTCAAAGTCACTTTATATTATTTGAGAGAAGGGCTAAGCACATAATGTGAAACCACAAAAGTGCTTTTTTGGCATTCTTTAAGTTAGGAAGAAATGGGTATGCTAATTTAAGGTTGTTGTAACTGTTCTCAGACTGAATTTCATCCCAGGGAAAAGTTATCATTGATATGTGCCTTTTGAAAAAGGAGGGAAAAAAAAAGTTTTATTAAGAAGCTAAGATGACCTTCACCAGAAGTAATAGCCACAGTATCACCATCATTCTACTAATGGCACACACAGAAGGAGGGTGCTCAGGGATAAGAAAACAGAAAGAGGAAATCTGGACAGTTCAGTCAGTCCTTTGCTCTGCTGTTGACTTACTTGGCCTGAGGCAAGCCAAGGGAATTTAGTGAAGAATTTCCTCTGACTCAGTTGTCTTGGGGTGAGGCTCTTAAAAATCTTCTGCACAAGCTCAGTTGGTCTCTCTGTAGAACTGAGATATTGAGTAGTCTCAGAAAGTAATTAATTAATCTTTGTAAAACATTTTCTCATACTTTGCCAAGATTACTTGCTGATTATTGCACACAGTAAGTGGTATGTATGGGTGTAGAGATATCATCCTGTCTATATATAGGAAGGCATTCTTCTCCCTGTAAAATATTTCCAGATCAATTATTGATGTGTTTTTTAATGGCAAGTATGCTTTTATTAATAAAAAGGAAAAACATTTATGCATACTTTTACCTATAGGGGCAATGTAAAAGACAACTCTATCATCTCTCAGTGGATCACTTCCATAACCCCTTTAAATTGGCTTAATGCCAACTGCATTCACAAAAAAAAGGTCATTTCATCCTCTCCCCTACCTCGTTTTGCATGCATTCTTTTGCTGGCAAGGATTTCTGCATCATACATTGAAATCTCTCTTTAAATTTTCCCCTCCTCTGGATATTTTTCAGCCGAATCTGTTCCTCTGCAAGGTTCTGTCACTTCATGGCAGCAGGAATGCTTGAAAGGCAGTGCTCTACATCAGCCCCAAGCCAACCTTTATCTCAGATGATGGCTTCAGGACCAGGAGAGTGATTGTGAACCAGAGCACAGAGGATCTGGAGTCACTGAAATGACACACCAACCATTTCCCAACCCTGCTGTGCTCACCAGCTTCTGAGCAGCTCCAGGTCTGCCTGTCAGCTCAGCAGCAGCCCAGGCTGCATTTCTCTGTGGTGCATGTGAGCTTTCAGCATTACTGTGTGAAATCCCTCTCTGAGTACAAATACCACATGGAGGAACAGCAACGTGAGCCTGGTGTAAAAGCTGTCTGTGCTAAGAGCCCAAATACACACACACAAGCCCTAACAATACACATTTTAAAAGTCAAATAAGAAATGGCTCATTTGCCAGACAAAGAAGAACAGTTACCCTGACAGCTCGTGTTTTATTTATAGTAACAGATAATATCTCTGAGGACTGCCAAATACTCAGCAAAATGCAACCGACTGCAGTGCAACTATTAATAATAAAAATTAACTCTTAGTTGGTCAGTTCCCTCAAATTCCTTTGCTTCCCCTGTCAAGGCAGCAGAGCAAAGCATGCTGACAGCTTCCATAAATAGCAAAGATTTAAATTATTCAACAGCAGGCAAACGGGATGCACATTTATACAGAATGTGAGCATCTCCCTTGCTAGCTCTAAGAGCCCAAGATAGCTGGAGCATTTCCTTGTAGGCATCAGTCAGCTCCAACATAAAAGAGCAATACAAGAGCACAGAATCAAAGGAGTAGTTTTGTCTGTGGTTTTACACAGGGGACCAAAACTTCCCTGACTCTTAAAGCTGACTTTGGCAGCAACTAAACTTCTTGCTTATACAGTGCAAATAACTGTATTTCCCACTTGAAGAGCACTCTGTACTTTGAAAGGTGTTTAGAAGCAAGAAACCCGGATTTCCAAGGGGCTCTGGGTACTTAGATACACTGCTGAAATGTCACTGACATTCACAAAGCCACCCCCCCCAGTGACAACTAAACTTGTAGGTGTGTAATGGTACATTACAGTTACATTATATAGGTCCATTATAATACATATAAGTACATTATAATAAATGTAAGCACGTTACAAACAGCCATGTGCTATTTATAATGGCTATTTGTAAGTAAGGAAGCCTGGAGATAGAAAGTGGACAGCAAAGTGTGGGGATTTCCAGGCCAACACCTGATGCTTCTCCAGGAGGCCGAAAATAAGCAGAGTAAAATGCCACAGTAACACCTCTGGGCTGCTTCCAGCAACATGCTGGTGTATTCAGCAATGCCTTCACATATCCCCACTGCTCAGGAGCTGGCACTGCTGCCCAAAGGCCCACAGCCCCAAGCCACCAGGTATCTGGTGCACATCCACGACCCACCACGAGTGACAAAACACCATCAATCTCCCAATTTCGTGTGCCAGGCTCTCCATGGGTGCTCTCCATGCACCAATCCCCCTGCACTGGTGAGGGAATGGCAGACACCACCACCGCTTCCTTCTGCTCAGTGGCTTAGGATGTTCACCTGGAAGGCTCCAGGAATTACCTCAAGTGCTGTGTCCAGCTCTGGCCCCTCAGTTTAGGAA
>VZSR01000170.1:896131-913557 GCA_013398615.1 Brachypodius melanocephalos
CTTCCAACCTACATATTCTGTGATTCTGTGATTCTGTGATTAGAGCAGTGCCTGGGGCTCTGGGGGATGTAGATCAGGTATTGTAGACAGAGGAAAGGAAAGTTTCGAACTGAGGTCTCCAGTGCAGGAGGAAGTTAACAACCTGTTAGCTACAAGGGGAATACTGATTCCTTTTCTGGCCAGCTACTGGAGTAAAGCTGCCTTAGAGAGGACACTCCTCACTTATGCTCAAGCAAAACTGGTTGTTTACAGCAAAGAAATGCTACAATCCTAATTTATACAAGGACCAAAATTTCCTCTGTAGTACACAGTCAAGCAGAACTGTCTCCACATTAAAAAAAGATCCAGGAATAATAATAAAAAAATCCCTTATAAATAAGTGAGCCTCATGTGCAAGAATCCAGCATGGCCCTTGAATATATACAAATATCAATGTATTGTGTAAGGATCTTGTGAAATGTGACTTTGCTTATGCTTAACATGAGGCAAATATTTCTTGGGTTCAGTGCTTAAATTTTCAACCTGCAAACAAATAACACCATGGCAATTAATAGAAACCAAAAAGAAATATAGGCTACAAGATCATTCATTTCAATAAAATAATCCTAGTATCTGAAACAGAATGCCTGAATATTCAAGAAAAATCAGTTGAGCAGAATGTGCAATTACACTGGGAAAATCTATTACTTATTCAGTAGAAAATGCATTAAGGATATCATCACAAGCAGTAGCACTGCCAAGTACTATTAAGAAGCTGTGCATTGAGTCAGGCTGCTCCTCATAATTTATTAAATGAATGCTTCTTTCTTCGTTCCAGCAAAGACTGGCTTCTGAGATTGTGATGCTAAGAATGATTGGATGAATTGTTTTCTTCAGGACAGTTCTCCAAAGAGTGATGCTTTCTATTTGCTTCATGCACTGTGGAAAGCAATGCCTGATGTTGATGGGAGTCCCTGTGGGCCTGGCAGCCCCTCAGCAGTGTGGCCCCGAGCTCCAGTGAGCAGGTGGGAGCATTTGTCCTCTGTAGAGTGCTGCAGGAAGAGTCAGCTGGTGGTGCCCTCACCTGCTCTGCTAGAGAGCTGAAGGCTGGGAACGCCCAGGGAGCAACATATAAAATCCTGGATAGTTCAGGAGCATGGCACAGCCCTAGGTCCCCACATCAAGCCTAGGAAATATAACAGTGTCTCTCCTAATCTCACTGCTCATTTTTTTCTGATTTTCTTCAGGCTATTTGTGGCACATGCCATCCAGAAACCCCAGACACACTGGCACAGGAGTCACTACAGCTGCTCTAACATGTACCATATGAGGATTCTCCTCTGCTGGAATCATCCTTAGGCAGCTGCAAACCACCAAATTTACATTTCCTTTTGCATCAGGGAGCCTGTACAAAAAGGTACCTAAGGATAAGATAACAGGGCTGTCCAAAGATGACTTTGTATTATTTCCAGTAAGCATATACATTTTCACAAGTTCTGTTATTCAGCTGTACAGAAAAATGCCCCTGATGAGAGAAGAAAAATGTCCCACAGGAGTGGGACCAAAATCCCACAACCATAGAACGTTTTGGGTTGGAAGGGACTTTTAAAGATCATCTAGTCCAACCCTCCTGCTGTGGCCAGGGATTCCACCCACTAGATCAGATTGCTCAATTTCCCATCCAACCTGTCCTTGAACTCTTCGAAGAATGGGGCAATCACAGTGGGTCTAAACAACCTGTTGCAGGGTTTCACTACCTTCACTGTAAAATATGCCTTCCTTATGTTCTAATCTTAGTTTAAATCTACCCTCATTCAGGGTTTAAAACCATTGCTGCTTGTACCATCCCTACAGGTAAAAAGTCGCTTGCCGTCTTTCTTGTGAAGATCCCTTATATCTGGCAAGACTCCATTACAGTCTCCCCAGATCCTTCTCTTCTCCAAGCTGAACAATCCGAAGTGCAAAGCCCTTTGTCAGCAGCTCTCCCATCTCTCCCAGATGAGTACACACAAGGTTTGGGCTGACTTCCCTGCTGTTCTAGGCCAAGTCTTTAAAAAAATGCAAGACCAAAACAAAAATCAGGAACACCCTGAAAAAAATTGCATATCCAGAAGCAGGTAACATATCAATGCAAACCTTTTTAGGAGAGTCACACTTAACAATGCACTGCTGCCTTTTACAACATTATTTTCAGGCAACAACAAATGCTTCATTGTCTCAGGAATTATCTGCACTTTTATTGTTAATAATGCTATTACAGGAAATTATAGCTGTCCAGGGAACCCATTCTGTTTAGCCTCCACACAAGTAAACACATAATCCTGAAAAATTTAATATCTACACATATAGTTAATTAATTTAAGTTTGAAGTCTCACTATAAAAACCTCTTCGGAAAAAACACGAGTCCTGGGGGTTTCCCTTGTAGACTGCCATAGCAAATTTTCAAGCAGCCGTAGGAACTGAAGTTTGGAATTTCACCATTTTGGCTTAACCTAGCCTCCCTCCTGTCCTCTCTGGAGCATTTGTGATAAGCAGCTCACCTCTATGGTAAATCCTAGTGTTTGGCAGTTCTATCCACAAACAAAAGGCAGTCCTCTTGATGGACACCCCCAGCTTCCCGAGCCCGGATGGGATTTCCCTCTGTTTTGGTGGCACACACACTGCCATCAATCTGCTCACCACCCTTGGAAGCCACCACAAATGCATCCAGCTGCTTCAGCAACAAGTCAACCACTTGCAGGGGGTTAAGCTGCAAGGAAGAACTGATCTCCATTTATTTCCATGCAGATCTGCTGCCATAACCTAAATGAACACTAACCACCTTCTGCTGGCTGCCTCAGTGCACAGGCAGCTGCCTGGTGACTGCCTTGAAGATGAACTTGCTTCTCACCCCTACAGGCTCTGCCTCAAACCCAACTTGAGGATGCTACCAAGACCACAAGGGACAAGCCTGCACCAGCGTTTTGTACTTTACCAGGATAAATGTGAAACAGCAGTATAGAAGATCTCAAATAAATCCCATAATTAGCAGGCATGCACACATTATTCTGTTTATCCTGTCAGAAAAATTTTTGCTTTCCCATCATAAAACACATCAGAATAAACTATTAAACTAGAGATTCAGATTACCACATCCTTCTCCATATGTTTGAAAATCTGAAAATCTGACAACAAATATTCCAAGAGGAAAATGTCCTTTTCTTTTTTGTCCCTTAGCTTCTTCTCCCCAACATCTTCATCCATCTTACAAAGATCAATTTTTCATGCAAACTGTACCGCTAATTCGCTCATTTGTTTTGATTTCACATTTCTGAGTTGTTATGATGCTAGTGCCTGTGGGAAAAGTTGACAATATCTGGATAAGGGAAAAGAGATTTACCCTGTCATTTTGAAAGAGGGCTGGAAGCTTTTTGTTTTTTCCCTTTTTTCCACTTTCAAAAAAATAGACTGAGACCTCAACAGAGAATGAAGACTTGAAAATATTATTGAAACATTGGGAGAAGCAGAGATGGATGCTCTGTTTCTCAAGCACCATATATCTTCAATGAGCAGGGTAAGAAGGAGAGGAAGAAGAGACAAATTATTTCTTTTGGTTTATTTCCTCTAGGAAAATAAAGTTTAGTTTAAATTAGTATGTTTGGAAACAGCCACAAGACAGATATAGCAGAAAGACCACCCTGGATATCTGAAATAAAATGAAAACAGCCTGATTTCCTTTCTCATTCAAGGTGAAAATAGGTGTTAATGCTACTATCTTGGTCCTGAGCAACAGGTTTCTAGGAAAAGTGAAATTCTCCTTGGCTGCAGGGATTTGTTTCTCTTTCCTTTGTTTCCACTGTGGGACAAAGAGAGTACCCCCAAACTCTCAGACACAGGTTGTAGCTTCAGGTTAAAAGTCACTCACCCAAACATACTTTCCTGTTTGTTTCTAAGAAGCCACTGGCATGGAGCTCTCTCACACCTCTGTCAAGAGACTTCTCTTTCTCGTTTGAGGTGGTCATCCCCACCACATCTCACTCATTCCATGGTCTGCAGAATGCAAACCTAGCACTGAGACACTGGGAGAGATGGAGACAAAGCTGCCACCAAGCAGCATAACCTACAAAATCACATACAGTCATGAGCTTTTTCTGCCCAAAGGAGAAGTGGGCTGAGGGACTCAGGACAAGCAAAGCTGAAAACCTAGCAAGTGTCTGCAGAAGTGTCTGCCTAAGTGTCTGCAAGAAGAGAAAGCAGCCAGCAGCCTGCTGGCAGGCTTTGTGCTAGGCAGAGCTCTCCATCTCAGAGGCACAGCACCAGGGATCAGAAGAGGTGCGATGTGATCTGGAGCTGTGACTGCATAATTGTTGCATTTCTTATTACATCTGGCAACAGTTTCATGAAGGGTTCAGCAACTTGCAAGGTTGATGTGTCAGACCATGTATTTATTTCCCAAACCACCGTGCTGACAAAAACTCAGTGGGAGATGTGCTGCTGGTGTGATGTGCCTCTGTGGAGAACAGCACTTCTCCCTTCTGCCGAGTTTTTCCTCTCAGTGTGAACTGCTGCTTCTCGTAAATGTCTCTCTCAAAATGCTTCAGGTCTCCTGAAAAACATGCCAGAGCACAGTTTGGCAACTGTGGTTGAGGTGCCTGCATCCCAGCCTCAATGACAGCAGAAGGGAAGGTTCCCAGCCTCCACTGTCACACATCAGTAAGGCTGTGGGATGTCAGTCCAGCTCAGTAGGAAGCTGCATGGGTCTCTACCAATATCAGCCACAGCTCCTCTGTGTTCATCCTCCCTGTTTCATTCAGCATCCCTTTTCTTGGCTTACCCATGTCTCATGATTCAACACAAGTTTTCTTATTCCCAGCACTTGCTTTCCTCACAAGTCTGGCAGCCTTTGTGACCTTCAATATATCTGGCAGCTGGCTCAGTACGCACTCACACAGGATCTTGCTGAAGAAGTTTAGTCTAGTCTAGTTTTGAGGGGAAGGTCAGTGGTACAGTAATTAGCTGAAATGTAACAAAGTCACAATTAGCAACAAATTTCAAAGGGCTTGTGTAAATGCATCTTCCCTCTGGTTTATCTCAAGCTGGAGAGGTAAAGACCATAAGCTTAACACAAAAGACACAGGGAAGGAGACTTCTGGAAGAGAGTGAATTGAGGAAATACTACAGTTTATTTGGGAAACCTGTATGATTGCCTGAAGCACTAAGAATACTTGCTTTCAAGATTTTTGTGAACAATATTTCTGCTGCAGAGCCAATTTTATTTCTGCCAACTGGTCAGAAATTATCTGAGGAATCTCATACAAGTCTCATTTTTTTCACTTCATTCTCTGTTTAAGGTTCTCAGAACCCTTGCTAGCATAGATAATATAATGCTTGCCTTTATATACATGGGGTGGGGCAGGAGGGGGGGATGTGGTGGTGGTAGAGCTTAACTTCTCTCTATGCCAACTGTTGTATTTCTCATCAACCCACGCAATCACAAATAAACCATATTTCACCTGCCTTATAACTGTCTCTGGCAACACTTCTTTTTTCATTATCCAACTGTATTACTGGCATATCTCAGGTCATAGAATAAGTGCTTGATAAATTAACTTCACCATTTTCCCAAGAGGATCTGGACTACACAAACACAATCAACTGGGTGCTCAGTTATCATAAACTGTTCAAAAAAACCTAGGTCAGGACAAATTAAAAAATGAAAATTATGACTGGAGAATTAAAGTGAAATTTTTAAAACAGCTTATGCTTATGAAGATAAATTTCTTTTTATTTTAAAGTGTTTACACTTTTTTTTTTTTTTTTAAAGTCCAAAGTATTTTGTTTCATCAAATTCTGGCAAATTCTCCATGCCACTCTCTTCTGGTTTCCTCTCATGGCTCCCATTCTAGGTTTCCTCTAGAATTCTGCCCATAACATAGCAGTTTCTCTGGATATTAAATAAATCTAGGAGCTAGACTGTGACTTGGAGAAGCCACACTCTGACACTGGGTCCAAGACTGCTTGGACACTGCTTCAAACGCTTGCAGAGCAAAGGCTGCTTCTGTACTGGGGCAGGGAGAGGCAAAGTGGATGGTCCATGTTCTGCTGCTCCAACCCAAATTTTGAAGGGAAGGTTATACCAACTCTATTTTATTAACACAATCTTTCTTCTTCTGAAGAGGAAAAAGGATAGCAAACCCCAAAATATTCAACTGAAACCAGCTAAGCAGAAAACTTCGAAGTAGGAGGGAAAAAAATTCCTCGGGAAATGGCGTCTCCCATTAACTATAGTCATAAACTCAAAGGAGGGAAAGAAGGAAAAGATGTGTTTTTTAGTTTCAGGTTTTCTCCCACAAGAGCTGGAATAACTTGATAGAGACATCCATCACAACTTCGTCACAACCACAGCTCTCAGCTATGGAATGATTAAATCCCAGAATTAATGCAAGCATTTCCTAGGCTAAATAAAATTCCATCAAACCTGATTTCCACAGCTGGATTATGCCTTCTTAGGTTAGAGCAAGACAGCCAAGATTAGGCAAAGTCTTTCAAAAGGAAGCCCACCTAAAATAGCCTTTGCTTCATTATCAGGTCTAATTTGACTGAGTTATAGCTTTGTCACAATCCTAAAGATCTCTGCTACACATAGGGCGAAATTGTGAGCCCCTGATCTCTGCCTCAGAGGAACTCCAGGCAACCAAGAAGCAGTTTCACAGCCTGTATTAATCTTTGCAGTGCAGAGGCTGCTAATTTTTTGCATGCAATAGTTCAATATCTACCCAGACCTGTATGTAGGGGTGTGACCTTTCCTTTAAACAGGAACTCACCACTGCTGCTACAGAAGATAAAGAAGTGGAAGATGAGAGCTCATTTTTCCCTGTAGTGCCAGAAATTGGCCACCTTCCAAACAGCTCAGTGGTTCTCCTGAAAACTCACTACCAGTATTCACAACTAGTGCCTCAGCTGTTTAACAGAGGAAGGGGAAGAAGGTTCAGGGTAGTAACTGAATTTACATTTCATTTCATTGGAAACCCTTTATTTTTGCTAAGAAAATATTCACATTCTCCCCTCAACTACTGCCGGTTTAATTACACCTTCAATAATTCAGTCAGTGCTTCTCAGTCTTCCCAGCTGAATTATTAATTAGCAGAGTGGAAAACCCCACAACAGAGCATGTGAGGTGGAGCACTCTAGGAAGGCAGCCGCAGCTGCGCAGACACAACATCTGGGAGAGTGAGTCCTGGAGCTATTCTCCATCTGAGCCTAATCTCACATCTCCAAGCACACAGGATCTGCCTTCTTCCCTCCATGCTTCCCTCTCTTTGTGTCTTTTTGTTATTCTTCCTTAAGAAGTCTTTGCATCACCTGTCCTGAACAAAGCTTTTGTGTGGCATTCCCCAGTAAACTGAGTGGAAATACCAGGTCCCAAACACATTTCAAAGCAAGAACTCAGAAGAAGGAAACATTTGTTTTCAGGAGGTAGGGAAGAACATAGGCTATCTCAGACTTTAGTGGGGGTGAAGATAAGGGTTTTGTACAATAGCTAACAGTGAATTGTGATCTGGAGATCATCTGGTCCAACAAACACAGTCCTTGGAAGAAAATATGGGAAGAAGGTGTCCCTGCCCATGGCATGGGGGTTGGAACTAGATGATGTTTAAGGTCCCTCCCAACCCAAACCATTCTGTGAGATAACATATGGGTCAGAGATGTGGCTATAGTGAAACAAACTGGGTAGCTTCACTGAGACAAAGGAATGTGGAAAGCGAGAAGGAGAACAGATTTGGGATTATATGTGAAACAGCAGAGAGAAAGTAAAAAGGCACTTTTTAATGACATAATTAACTATTCTTATGACAGCTTTCATTCAGTTGCTAAATTTGCATATATGCTTCCCATAGTGATCCACATTTCTAGTTATTAACTTGTGACAAGGTCATCCACTTGAAAAGAATTCCTGAATAAGGCAATGAAGTAATTAATTTCTCTGTTAGAGAAATTGTTTAGCCAATAACAGTTATTAAGAGATTAAGAAATTTTCTGCTACTTAGAAGAATATATGGAATATATGTGTGAATAAGTAGCAGGAAAAAAACCTTACCCCTCAAGAAAAGTGATGGGCTAATTAAACCACTTCTCATACACAGATACAATATTAAAAATTAATTAATTACAAAACATGGCGTTCTGCTGGCTTCAAGAACAGCTGTGCATAAATTAATTGAAAGGTACAGCAGTCAGATACACTCCATGGCAAGGGAATCAAAACTGTGATGGTCACTACAGGATATAAAACCCATAACTGATGGTGTTGGTCCATAAGTAACAATCCATGCTGTCTTTGCATGACCCTAAGAGATTAATGTGCTTACAGTACAGTCTTGGCACTCATGATGAGATCTCTGCTTTCCCTATGGAGCACCAGCACTGAGTACTCTCCAGCTGTTCAATCCCCTTTTCCCTCCATACACATTTTCATATTGCTGCTTTTCTGATAATCCCCCATGGCCTCGGGTCTTCCTCTGTAGCTAAAACAAGGTATAAAGCCACATTAGTCTCAGCATAATGAGTAATGCATCAGACCTCTTCTTCTACATGTTGCCAGAGTCTTTCAAGCTGATCAGAAATAGAAAAAAAGTGGGTACATATCTGTGGGTGAGAAAATGAAGGCTCCTTCTCAGCACGGACTCTTTGTCATTGTCAGTGTTATGTATCACTGCACTGGAGCTGTGCAGACACAAAGCTGCCTTTTGTAGGGGCTGAATGTCACTGAAGCACAATGTCCTTTTCTTCATAGGAAAATACAAACTGGAAAGAAGAAGTCAACAAGGTACGGGGAGTCCTCCATGTTTATTGACTGTCTCAGGGACTGAATGCTGAAAGCAATTTGCACCAAGTTGTTGACCAGTTCTGGAGCTTTGGCTCAGGATTTCGCTTTGCTGGAAAATGCCAGAGGAAGAGAGGAATTGTGCCAGTCCAGGATTTCAAACAAAAAATGGAGGAAGTCTGTGCATAGCGGTTTATTTCTGCCCTGCACAAATCCATTTTTTGCAAAATTCAGAGGGTCTACCGCAGAGCCCTTCAATAGCTGTCTGGAAATATGGAACCATGCTTTTCTCCATGTATGCTGCTTAGATCAATAGTTTACCAAAGGTGAAATTAGCCCTAAGGCCATACACAGAAAATAGGAGGAGGATACTAGGAAAATCAGGCTGTATAAAATGTAACAGCTTCTTTTAAGAAAGGTGCTGAATAGTTAGGATTTTCTTAAAATTTCGAATGGGGAAAATAAGTGATTAGGTTGGGAAATCACAAGATATGCCAAAGGTATGCATTTTATGCAGCAAAGGGGAGTCCACCATGGCCAAATTACAGACTGCAATGCACATGTCTAAATATTCAAGCATTGCAGTAAGAATTGCCTCATGGATGGAGTCTGGGAAAGCAGAGCATGAAGAGGTCGTGGAAGACAATGGAAGGCAGTTCTTGCAGCAGAAATAAGCCTCAAAGTCTGCTCCCTCCTGCCTTCTCAGAACCTAAGAAGGTCAGATAGTTGTTATTATTTACCATAATTACTCCTCTGAGCCTTAAGGGAAGATGCTGAATGATGAACTTTAGATCCCTATTACTTGACAAAGGTAAGTATGTATTCCACTCTTGAAGTTGGAGCCTTGTAGCTCACATCTTTCCCACAGCTTTCTCTGCTCCCTGCTCTTTTATGGAGAACACGACTAACAGTGAGTGTGTGAGAGATATTCTCTAGGTCTACAAATATAGAATGCACAAAAAGCATCCTGTCTAACAATGCTGTCCACAGCTTTAAATTCAGCAAGGAGCTTTCATCTTTTTACTTTTTTTTAATCTCCACAGGCTGGGAAAACTGAGAGAAACATATTTAGCCCTGGTCATCACTTTTTCATCTCAGCTTAATCTTTGAAAAGAATGCAATCTTGCTTAAAGTCTCAGATTCTCCTTCATATTTGTGAGACCCAAATGTAAGATCTGTCAAAGGTTATGGAGTCTTTTTTTTTCCTGCTTCAAGCGCAATATTCCTGATACAAATAGAATTCTTGAAAATCATATTAACAAAGCCAGTGTCTACACTCTTGGGAAGATACAGTCATTGCAATCAGGGTTATTATAACATCAATAAACTGAAAAGAATTAAATTACTTTTGATCAAAACTGACTATTCTCAATTGGTTGCCTGTTGAATTTCTATCAGCCAAATCAGCAAGATGAGGAAGATACACTCTGGTGGCTTGAAAATGAAGTACAACCCTTTGATCAGGAAGCAAAGGGAAGAGATTACTGCAAAATCTCTTCCTTTGTGTTGTTCAGTATTAAGTGTCTCAAAGGAAAAAAAGATTTCTTTGAGAAATGATCTAAACTAACTCTTTACACATTGGTCCTGCTGGTTTTACTGGTGAATGATCTCTGGATCTTATGCTCTAGGGGTTTCTCTTACTAAAATTTAATCACTTGTACTGTTTGTGTTGCTTTTTTTGTTTTCTTTTTCCTATTAGACATAATGTCTTGTTTATAGCAGATAAAGGAGGCACCTTATTTCTTGACCAAAAGGGTCTGATCCGTGGAGAAGAAGCCTTTTACTTCTAGGATTACACTTATTTTTAGATTTACACATTGAAAATCCTGGGGACAGATTCTGCCATTGTTGTCCAGCTAAGTCATACTTTTATAAATAACCTCACTGCACAGAATGGCCCTTCTTTTAGTGCAGACACTGTTTCTGCAGATGAAAAGTGATTGACTTTGGTTCTTGGAAACGTCCTGCAAAAATCTCACCGTTTTCCCTCTTGTTTTAAAGTGAAAGGGGAAAAAAGAATCAATAAAGGGGGTGTGATTTAGTAATAAACCAGATTTCCAGTTTATCTGAAGGGCTCTGTATAAAGGCCATCATGAGCCTGTGTCCCATCAAATGTTTTCACACATCTTTGCAGTAGTTTACTTGATGAGAACACAAATCAAGCCACATTAAAAGTCACCACACGTGATATTTGTCATTATTCCCTCACAGGCTGATAATCTGCAAATAGCACCAGTTCCTTCCTCTGCCACCAACTGGGGAGCAATTTTGAGGAATTCACTTGTTCTTTTGGCACTTCAGTTTGCCAGCTGTCATGTAGCAATTATGCCATTTAGCTTCCAACATAACTTGCTACTACCAAAGTGATGTATGAGGGCGTGGTATTTGCTCTGCACCCGTTTCTGCAGGGCCACACACACGAGCATTTCCCAATTACTCAGTTGCACTTCTTGCAGCAGTTCCTGTTGTACTCCTTGTATCACACACAGAGACACTGGATGCCTCTTCTACATACTTGCCAATGATCTTCTTGGGCTTTAACCCTTCCTCTGTTCCTTTTCCATAGTAACTCTGAGGTAATCTGCTCTGTGCTGCACAAATAAATATTCATCTGGAGCAAGAGAAACTGAAATGTGTGAGCATTGTCCTGAATTTCTAAAAGATTACATTCTTCATTCACAAATGGCCTTATCCAAAGGACTGTGGCAGACCTGGACCTTTGGGCTCAATGATATATCATGAAGGGTGTTGGAAATGGATAGGCTTAATTTTTATTTCCTTGACTTCCATTTTTAAAAATTAAAATTTAAAAATAAGGTTTTCTTGATCTCATTAACTGACTTTGTAACCAACAGCTTTATGCTTTATAGCCCGCCTCTCAATCACTTGGAATTACAATTTCATTTAAAAGAAATCCTATGGAAATCAACGGCTTCTTGAAGATTGAGATATCATTTATCCTGTTTAAGAGGGACAGAATTATGTAAGATATCTATAATTGGACAGACTCCTGATGCTATTCAAAACACCTTAGATGCTCTGTTTGATCTATGACTGAGTAGCAACTGTCAAAAGAGGAATGAGGAGGAACTTCCAAACCCAGCATACTTAGAACAAACCTTTCATATAGGACTGGCCTGTCAATTTTGAGCCTTAAGCTATTCAGTATAGCACCTTGAAAACCTCTATTCTTTGTATTTAATAGTAATACCAGATTATAAAATGAAATATATATCTTTCCAACAGCCCGTTCAAAATCCTTAGCTCCACTGAGAGAATGCCACATAATGTGCTCTAGAGCTACAGCATAAGCGAAAGCTATAAGCTGTATTGATAGACAAGCTGATGAGCTGTGTGATGGGGCTGGGAATAGAAACAGCTTTAGTATACCTTGGGAACAGATGTAAAAGCTGGCAGCCCCATAAGTAGGGGCTCTTTGTGCTTCCTACACCATGACACATGCTGCATTTATGGTGCCTATTCCTCTTGTGCCTTGGTGAGCTGATTCCAAATTTAGGACACATAAAGTGTTATTCTACCTTACAACCAGGACATGTCAGAACATTTCTGTATGATTGTTTAGTGAGAACAGCTCCATCAGAATCATCTTGTATAGAGAAGAGTCTGTACCCTTTGAAGAAACCAAAGGAAACAGTCGGATACATGTGTATTTGGATAAGTATATCCCGGTTCTTCAAAATCTTAGGATTAGATGAAAATGTAGAACATGCTAGAAATTATAAACTAGGGCTGGATTTTTGCTGAGTGCTTTTCCAAATCTTTGTTTCTTCATTTTTGACCCATCATCATAGAACCAGGAAATTTGCTTTTTTAAAAAACAAAACAAAACAAAACCCCAAAAATCCACAATTAAAAATTACAGGATTCAGCAGTGGCACTCCAGAGAACTCCCTGCCATATTTTATATGCTGGCAATTCCACAAAAGCTTTGTTTTGGGTCTTCTGTTCCAATTTCATGTTTCTTTTTCATAGATTTATCCAGTACTTTAAATATGAAATGAATCCTATAAACTTTCTCCTAAGGATATGTATTGTCCTCAACTAGTGAGGAAAATCTGGGAACTGAAAGTGAAATACAGAACATTTGAAAGACATTAACTGATTAGACTAAATTTACTACATTCATCAAAGGCAATCTTAGTTTTCAGCAATAAACCAAATCTCTTTGGTGTCCAGCAGTAGTTTCCCAGGTACATGCCCTATACTGCATATATATATACACTTGCATATACTCATATGCCCACATTTCGGTACCTTGGACCAAATTCTCCCTTGAATTATACACCACTGACTTCAACAGAATCTCCTAGGAATATACACAAGAGTATGCAAAACTAGATCCATCGTCACTGCTGCATAGTCTACTTTCTTCACATTCATTTCAAGGGTTCTCCTTCCATTTGGCCTCATTCTTAAGTCTTTGGCAGGTTAAGAGTGAGGAAAATTATTTGGAAACATCTCATATTTATTGATCCTCCTTCACAGCATAAATTACACAATGTGGTCATGTGAGGTGATAGAAGGAATTTTGTTAAGATCTTATTTAAATATTAATTCACAAGTTCTAAAGACACAGGAACCTTTATCACTCCTGTGCTTCTAAAACATTCCAAACCTTTGATGGGGCACAAAATCTTCTATTCCCTTCTGAGCAACTAATAATTTTTAAACATCACACTGATTTTCTTTTTTTTTCCAGTTTCTGTCTGCTGTTTACAAATGGATCCTTATTACTCTATGAATTCAAGACAACTATACATTGAAATTAACTGAAATGCCATCAGACCTATTATTCTTGGGACTTTCTAGCTGCACAAATAAAATGTCAACTACCCGAATAAATAGGCACAGAAATACATAAGCATTGTTTTCTATAGACATAGAAAATAACACAAAAAGCCATCTGTAATTAAGGAGAAATTATAGGTGAAACTGCAGTTTCAAATAATTCACCCAGCAAAGAACAGAAGTGCATAAATATACACATATATTATAAAAAAAAATCTGTAATAAAAAGGATATATATAATATTGTTACATAATATATAGTATAACAAATAAAAAAATAAATAAAATAAATAATAAATAAAATAAAAGTAAAATATCAAATACATAAAATATGTATAATATATAATATATAATATATAATATATAATATATAATATATAATATATAATATATAATATATAATATATAATATATAATATATAATATATAATATATAATATATAATATATAATATATAATATATAATATATAATATATAAGTAACAAACCCAGTGTATTAGTTCTCCATATAGATGGAATTAAATATAGTTGGAACAATTAATTACAAAACATCAATTTATATTTCATAACAATCATTGTATTTTTCTTCGTATTAACCAAATTCAGTTATTTCACAGAAGTTCTGCTTACACAGGTGCAAATTCTTCGAATCTCTTTCCTTTCGCACTTGAGATCTCGGACTTTTGTTTTGCACCTGCCTGAAACCTGCACTGGTCTGCCACCTAGTGCTTTGAGGGAGAGTATCTCACATCAAATGCCAGCACAGCATGTTCAACAGAATAGATGTTTCTGTACAGAAATTTTTTATTAACATTTCCTCACTAGATGGGTGATTAAGGAGGAACTTGGATTATCAGCTTCTAAGGGTATCGTAATTGGTCACTGCCAGAGATCGCCTCTATGCCTGCAGATCTTAGTAACATACAAAATTGTTTAGAGACCTTCATCTTTGTGGTTTAGGATATTACATCATCTTTATGGATCTTTTAAAAATGTAAAATAAATTAATTTTTACATAAAATCCTTACAGAAGAAAAAACGTAATCAAATATCATATGTATTGAATCATATGAAATTTTTAGAGAAAAAAAATTCTATTTCAACCTCTAGCAGGTGCCCAAAGAATCAAAATTAAATTACTGGTGCATGAAATTCTTGTTTGTAAATGGTTTCTAAAGCACAGCATTTGCAACAACCAGCTTGCCTCTTGTTAATTTGAATTTACACTGTTTCCAAAAGTGTGTTTCTATACTAGCACAATTGTGATTTATATTTTTCTAAAATTACATTTAAACAGGGCTTATTTAAGGTAACAGACCAGGCTACATATCTATTTTAGAGAAATTATTATTTTTTACAATTATATTTGAAGGTAATGGAGCTTGACATTGACAGCGTTAACACGACAAAGCTATGAAAGTGAGCTTCGCTATTCTTTTAAAAGAAAAGTCATTCAAACAAGACTGCTCTGACTCTCACTGAAGATAATTCCTTCTATGGAAAACTAACTGGTATGACATTAATTACGTAGGCAAATCTTCAATATTTATCAGTTCATTCTAATTTTTCTTTTAGATACCATGAATACCAAATGATTTTCCCCTCACATGACTCAGAAATGACTATGAAACATTGTCAAGCATCTCTCTTGTCTGAATTGCATAAATGCAGAACTAACATAAAATGTATGGCTATGAGATAAACCACAGAATGGCTGGGGTTGGAAGGGACCTCTGGAGATCAACTTGTTCAAACCCCCTGCTAAAGCAGGTTCACCTGGAGCAGGTAATGCACTGCTAAGATCCTCGCAGTCGTCTCTTCTGGAGGCTGAACAGTCCCAGCTCCCTCAGCGTGTCCTCCAGTCCCTTCATGACCTTTGTTGAACAAGACTGGGCCCCCAGCTGACACTCGGGACACTGCTAGGTACAGGCCTCCAGATGGACTCTGTGGTGATGGTCACAAGGCTCTGGGGTCTGCCACTCAGCCAGTTCTGACCTTGGGGAATGTTGTGGAAGACAGCATTAAAGCCTTGAAGTCAAGGTGGACATTATCCACTGCTCTTCCCTCATCCCCCCAGCTAGTCATTCCATCACACAAGGATGGCTGGTGAAGCATAATTTCCCTTTGGTGGATCCATGTTGACTACTTGTCATAACCTTTTTTGTCTGCACACTTGGAGATAACAGCCAGGCCGTTCCATCACCTTTCCAGGGATTGAGGTTAACTGGCTTGTAGCTCCCTGGATCCTGTCCTCCTTCTTGTTCTTTTTGAAGTTTGAGTCATCATGTACCTCTCCATGGTTATACAAACAACCCTCAGCATTTGAGGTTGCATCCCATCAAGGCCCATGGATTTGAGGGTGTTAAGGTTTGCTTAACAATGCTAATCTGATACTCCTCAACACAAAATCTTTTGTCCCAATTTCTCTGCTTGCCTACAGAGTCAGAGATTCCTGAGGGCTGCCTTAGCAGTAAAGACTGAGGAAAAAGAGACCTTTGATAACTCTGCCCTCTCTGGATCCTTTGTCACCATCAGCAGTGAGACTATGTTTTCCCAAATCTTCCTGTTGCTACTGATGTACTGGAGGGAGCCCCTGTTGTTGTCCCTGACATCCCTTGCCAGATTTAATTCCAAACAAACCTTAGCATTCCAGATCTCATTCCTGTATACTCTGAAAACATTCCTATATCCATCTCAAGTGCCCAAGAACCCTATCCCTTTTTTCACAAGCTTCCATAAACTTCCTCATTCTCTTTATGCTTTGTCAGAAGCTCCTTGCTCATCTATGCAGATGTCTTGCCTCTTTGCTTGATTTCTTACCTGTAAGGATTCAGTGATCTTGATCACGGAGGAAATTATGCTTATTCAGCTTTTTTCCTACAGAACTGTCACATATTAACATCTAAAAAGCAACTAAGTGCAATTGGCAAGGTGTAATTGGTTCTATATGTGGACAAATCAAAGGACCCTCACCTCTCTCTAAAATACACTGCCCTGTGGGAAAGGCGTGTATGCATCTGCCTTGCTGCTTGGCTAATCTCACCTCTAATGTATCAGTCTCATCCTATGCAGCTCTGCCGAAAGTTAGCTTTCCACTCCACATCCTGCTGGACTCCTCTTACTGGCTTTGCTTCTGAACAAGCAAATAATAGACAGGACTGGACTAAATCCTGTTTGGACAAATCAAAAGGACTTACGTTGTTTGCTTGGATACTGTCAACTGAATGGCATAAATTCATCAGTTCAGCTTTCATTATGCCCTCACTTTAGGGAGGAAATGTAGTATCTCCACTAACATCTGTTACTACTGGTTATGCTTCAAAGCATGGGATCCAGAGCAAGGAAAGCAGAAGTGAAACATTCCAGCACACACCAGCCCGCTCCTAAAGCAAGCATAAGGAGTTCAGCCAACTACAAAAGAAGGTTATTGTGGAAAGTGTGGTCCTGTGTCCTCCACTTTCATATTCCTACAAGTCCACAGTGCCACTTTTCTGATCCTGACAGAAGACCCCTATGGGAACATCCCCACAAAAAAACCCATGATATAGAAAGCCAGGAAGCAGTTCTAAGTCAGCACATTCCCCTGAACCAGTAAGCAAAGGAACACATACACTCAAGTGCCAAGGAAATAGAGGGACAACCCAGACAGAGGTAGTGTTCTGCTCAAGAGGGCAGTCACTTTGGTGGCAGAGAAAAATGATGAAAAGTATAGGAGAGCTCACATTATCAACAAGTGGCTCAAGGGTTGGTGTCATCAGCAGAATACTGGGTTCTTTGATCATGGGGCAACTTGTATGGCACCTGCTCTGCTGGAACCAGATGGGATGCATCTCTC
>VZSR01000170.1:913657-924776 GCA_013398615.1 Brachypodius melanocephalos
GGGGTTGTTTAGCCTGGAGAAAAGGAGACTCAGAGGTGACATCACTCTACAACTTCCTGAAATGTGGTTGCAGTCAGGTGGTCTCTTGGTTGTAGTCAGGGGCTTGGTCTCTTTCTCAAGGCAGCAATTGACAGAACAAGAGGACACAGTCTTAAGCTGCACCAAGTGAAATATAGGCCGGATATTTGGAAAAAGTGTTTTACAGGAAGGGTGATAAAAGTACTGGAATTTTCTGCCAGGGAAGGTGTGGAGTCACGATCCCTGGATGTGTTTAAAAAGATTGGATGTGGCACTTGGTGTCATGGTTTAGTTGAGGTGGTGTTAGGGCATGGCTTGGACTTGATGATCTCCAAGGTCTCTTCCAGCCTAGTGATTCTATGATAGGGTTGGAACAGGTTTGCATTTTTTGGCAGCAAATAGCTGAGCCAAAATATCTTAAACTCCTAATGCAGTGGTGCTGCTGTGTAGCTAAAACCAAAGTGAAAATTCAGGCAGGTGTTGCAACAGCACCTCTGAAGGGCACCAGTGGAGAGTGGAGGCAGAGCTGCCCCCCTCTGCCCAGGACTCCAGCTGAAGGCGCTGTGGCTGCTCACAGTTTTCCAACGACACACTGACCACCCAGACTACTGAACTGCTGCAGAGATTTTGACCCTTGTCACATCTACAGATCTCCTGTCATTACATTTCAATTTGGTTTTTTACTCAAGTGTATGTTGAAGGAGGGAAAACAGGCTTTCCACATCCCTCTAAGATAGAAAATATCTTGTATACTGACAACAGCAAGGAACACTCAACCTTCATCCAGTGCAGAAAAAAATGCAAATACTGTGTTGCAACCACTGTTTTGCTCAAACCTAGGACCACCAATTACCTCAAACGGCAACGTTGTGGAGAGATCCACACAAAGGAAATAACCAAACAACTGCATCTTTCCTTGCAAATATCCTTTGTTTCTAACCAATATCAGTTCTAAACTTTTTTCCCCTCCAAAAGAGCAGTAGCCAAAACCAGAAAGCAAATTTCCCTGGGACACTTAACTAATTTTATTGTACATCCATGAATTTAAAAGATGTTATTTACAAAACCAGCATAGAACTTTAGCATACAAATTGTTCAGGGTACAGTACACAGACATCCAAACCCAAGGCAGATTCTGATTTCTCTCTGTTGACTGCTGTGATTTATCACTGAGAAGCATTTTCCATTTCCCACTGCATGCTAGAGAAACAACACCTGACTGTAAAATCATATGGCACAACACAAAATTCAAGCAGGCTTCCCAAAAGTTCAGAGTTCTATTCACACTGAGTGAACGAGAAAAACATTCTTGAAAATCATGAATTCTCTTCTGCAGCAACTGCTTTTGCCACCATTAATTCTGCAGCATCAATTTTGAACAAACCAAGATGGACGCTTCCTGGCTCTTTCAATGATCCGCTTGCCTTCATCTTTTTCTGTGGGTTTTTCTCCTTCATAAAGGACAACAGTCTCTACAGCTGGAGCATTAAATGGTCCTCCTTCCTTCTTGTATATTTCCATCCGTATCAGTCGAGTTTCTTCTTTGACCTTTGCATAACAATAGCCACAAAGGACATGTTTCTGCTTCAAGTTTCCACATTCAGGACAAACATCTATGTTCCTCTAAAACGACAGTGGAAAACAGGAAATTTTGTAATTTGAAGAGCATCAAAAAAAGAAACAGGGAACTGCTACAAATAAAAATGTTAAATTAGAAAAATTCACATACCATTTCAAAATGTATTCTTCTATGTAACTTTTCTGTAACATCTTGCTGTGTCAAATGCTCACTAATAAGAACAGCCCATCAATTCAGTATCTGTCATTATGCCTAATTACCTTTGGAAGACTAAAGACCTATGGACTCAATTAGACGCACAGAAAATGTAGGCCCTCTGCATTTACACTGTCTGTTCAGCCAAAATTCATACTTTGCTGGCTTGCACTTCAAGTGTTACTGTTTATTTAACCTCAGACTAATGTCACACATGATGAATGTACCTGTAAGAAAGGATTTTAAGATTACAGTATCTTTTAAGCTTATTTATTTATAAACAAAGCCCAGAGAGCTTCTACAATCAGTACTTCCCACTGCAATGATTCCCCAGAACAAGGGCTTTGCTGCTGACCTTTATTTCTACGAGCTTGGTGGGATGCCTCCGCCTGCAGCGGTTCACCTCGATGGTGCGGCGATGCTTGGGCGCCGCCATCCACACGATGCTCTCCAGCAGGCTCGGTGCCTCGGTGCTGCTCTCGCCAGCATCATTTATCCCTTCTGAAACAAGAGCTGGACCTTGCACAGCTAGTGCTGGTCCTGCAAGAGAAAGGAAAAGAGACTGTCCCACTCTGCCCTGTACGGGTGCAACTTCCCCTTGAATACTGTGTGCAGTTTTGGGCACCACAACGTAAGAAGGTTATAAAGCTCTTATAGAGCATTCAAAAGAGGGCCACAAGGATGGTGAAGGGCCTGGAGGGGAAGCCATACAAGGAAGCAGCTGAGGTTTTTTCATCTGTTCAGCCTGGAGGAGACTGAGGGGAGACCTCATCACAGTCTACAACTTCCTCATGAGGGGAAGCAGAGGGTCAGGCACCGATCTCTTCTCTGTGGTGACAGAACAGAGACTGGCATGAAGCTGAGTCAAGGGAGGTTTAGGTCAGACACTGTGAAAAAGCTCTTCACCCAGAGGGTGGTTGGGCACTGGAAGAGATTCCTCAGAACGAGATCATAGCTCCAAGCCTGACAGAGCTCAGGAAGCGTCTGGACAACGCTCTTGGGCACATAGCGTGACTCTTGGGGCTGTCCTGTGGAGGGCTGAGTTGGACTTGATGATCCTTGTGTGCCCCTATCAGCTCACCATAATCTGTGATTCTGTGAGATCGAAATTCCTTACAGCCAAACCCAATTTACCTGCGGTCGAGGAAACACAACACGGATACTGCCGTCACGCCCGAAACAAGGCCAGAGCGGCGCCCCCCCTCCGCTCCTCATTGACCCCCGGGCCGGGCCCTCCTGCCCCAGTGCCCCCCCTCCCTCCGCCCTTCAGAGGTAAAACGAATCCCTCAGCCCCGACGTCGCCCTCTCACAGAATCACAGAACCGATGGCGTTGGAAGGGACCTCTGAGATCAACTACTCCAAACCGTTCTCAGGGCAGGAACGCGTCCAGTTCCTTCAGCTGGGCTGAGAGGAGCCCGGGACCTACCCCAGGGCGGGCTCCGGTCCCCGAAGACACCCGGCCAGAGGCCGCGCTCCAGCCGCCCCCAGCAGCGCTGGAGCAGAGCGCGAAGCCGCGGCAGCGGAGAGCGGACGAGCACCAGCACCGCCATAACCCACGCGGCGCCGCCGAGGTGCCCCTGTTCCTGAGCCTTCTGGGAAACCGAGTGCCCTCAGCCCGTCATGACATTGCAGGGAGACAGGATCAGGACTCCAAGTCCCAGCACTGCTCTCGCTACCGGGTGGGTGGGGCGGTGGAGGACTCAAACTCCCAGCATGCCTCACGGCGCGCCTCTCCGCCAACCGCATCCCGGCACGCTCAGGCAGCGGCCATCAGCCCGCCAATCAGCGCGCTCGCTGTGCCTTCGCGCTGGGAGCAGGAGCAGCGTCCGCGCCTGCGCCGAGGAGCCGGCGCGGGGAGCGCAGGGGCTGGTGCCAAAATGGCGGAGCGCGGATACAGCTTCTCCCTCACCACCTTCAGGTACCGGAGAACGGCGGCTGTGCGCTCAGGGGAAGAGGCGGGCGGCCTGCCGGGCAAGCGGGAGAACGGCACGCAGCCTGAGCGGAGCGGCCTGCCGGCGGCGGCGAGACAGGACCGAGGAAGCGCTTTGCAGAGTCATCGGGCCTGCGAGCGCTGGGGGGCAGCGGGGGCTGGCCGTGGATAGGAGTGAGGAGTGGGCAGAGCGGCGGGGGTGAGGTACTTGAGAGAGACACGGAGCTGCCCAGAGGCTTCCTGGGGGGCAGCGGAGAGGGTCGTGGGTCCCACCTGGTGTCTCGCTGACCTCGGGCCCCAGTGCGGGCGCCGCTTGTGTCTCCTGGTTGCTGTGAGACAAAGCTGCTGTAGGACTACATTAAGGTCTGTCTCGACACTGATAGTGCCTTACAGCGAGTGCTTGGCTTAGCAAACTCGGGATCACCACACACACTATAGGCTAGGGAATTATTATGTGATTCTGAGCTACCTAGAAGTCCGTGATGGCAGCTGAGCTGTGGTATCCTGAGAGTTTGTTTCAGAACAAGCTTTGCGGAGGTGGGAATGAGTGAAGCAGATGAGTTTTAAAATAGTTTGTGACTTGGCAGTTGCTGCTCTCCTTGCACTCGGTGTTGTGCACAGGCTGAGCGTGGAATGATGGCATGCACAGACTGAATATGCTATTGGAATGGTGTCTGTTGGGGTATTGCTCTAATACCTAGATTGAAGATTAATTCAGAGTAAAGGAAATTACCTTCCATTCATTTATTTTTAAAAGTATTAAGGTATTCAGACCTATACTGCATATAGAAAAAAGAAAAACTGGACACAAGAACCTTTATGCTGCTCCTGGTGAAGTGTCCCATTAATCTCAGTGGAGAGTCAGGTTGTGTAATTGCAAAGGGGATTGCTAAAGGCTTGTTGCAGTTGAATAAATTAAGCGGTTCACAACCTAAAATGATGAAAAGAATGTTCTTAATGGATGGAAGCAGCCCAACATGCTTGCTCTGCTCAAGCAGATTGAATTCTTTATTAGCTTTCAGAAATGGTTTCCTAAGGGAGTTGCAAACTTTTTTTCTATTTTACAGGAGCACTACATGGCTGGAATGATTTTTCTGGTTTGTTATATTTTGTAGTGGAAAAGCCAGAATTACTACTTTGCCACCCTCATACCCTGTTTCCTCGGTGTATAAATGACTATAGTGATTTATTATTGCTTGCTTTGTTTTCTTCATCTAAGCACTGAGTTACATAATATCCCATTTTACTTCTCCAACTATTAAACTAGCAGTGTCTGAAATACCTCCTAGGGAATAGATCCCCTTGCAAAATCACTTGTCCGGTGAGTGGCTGTCTCTGGTGTTCTTTTCCCTGGGGATGGAGAATGGATCCCCTCCGCCGCCTCTACTCTGAATAAGTTACTTTGTAACTTAATTTGCTTGACACCTGCAGCTCTGTTCTGATTACCAGCCATTACCAGAATAACGTGGATTGTTAAAATGCAGGAATACTCGGGAATGGAATTGGAGTTGTTGCTATCTTGTGCCATTGACCTCGTGTGCTTGTCAGTCGAAAAGCATAGCTGTGTTTTGCTGGTTCCTTTCAGCAGTGAACATCAGTGTCTTGGAAGCTTTTGGAAACCACACATACAATGTAATTTAATTAAGAAGTCATGACACACCCTGAAGATTTTTCCCACTAAGTGGAAAACTTTATTTTGTATCTTCTTTTTTAGTCCTTCTGGAAAGCTTGTTCAGATTGAATATGCTTTGGCTGCAGTAGCTGCAGGAGCTCCGTCAGTTGGGATTAAAGGTATGTCTTGAAAATACTTTACTAACGGATTTGAAATTTTGACTGTTTTTTGAGATAACTAAACCAGTTTGGATCATGTACTCGGTCCTTTGTATTGGACCCTTCTTTGTATTTCTTTCTGTTACATATTTTATTACTCTTTCAGTGAATTTTCACATCTTAATAGGTTTAATGATTCATGGGGTTCTTTTTTGGGGTGATTTTGGAGACGTTCAGCTGGTAGATGTTTGGGTTTGGGGGTTTTTTGAGTGTTCCTGTCCTTATATATAGAAATAACATACAAAAAAAGTTACGTAGATTGCTCAATTATTAATGTTATACAGAATCTTTAGATTCTGGGAGTATGGGAGCTGCATGGTTATTTAAAACAAGAAACAATGTGTTTGTTGGATGTATTCATCAAAGTATCTCTCTTTAACCTGATTGTAAGCTTGAACGGCTTTTAAAAAGAGAGGAAGAAATTTTTTACAGTTTAATAAGCTTATTCTGTGTTTTGACTGCTAATTTTAGTTTAATTTTTAAATATTTCTTCTTTTCCAGCTGCAAATGGAGTGGTGTTGGCAACTGAGAAGAAGCAGAAATCTATTCTGTATGATGAAAGGAGTGTCCACAAAGTAGAACCAATTACCAAACATATAGGTTTAGTGTACAGTGGTATGGGTCCAGATTACAGGTATTAAAACACTTTGTTTAATCACCATTTAGATGTATATTCATACAATAAGTTTAAGTAACAGGTAGCAGTTAGCTGTTTCTTTGTAAGTGTATGTCATAATACTGTATTGCACTCTAAATGACATTCACTTGAAGTTTTTCTTAATATATTCATTGACTTGTCAAATAACCTTGCATCTAAAGAAGGAAAACAGTGTAATTCAACCTTGCTTTTACTTTAAATATTTCAGCAATTACTTGGTTGATAAGGATAACTCAGCACAGTCTTGCGTTCTTATACTGATGTTATGCCAGATGTACAACTCCCAAATAGATATTTATTATTGTGAGTCTTCAGTTCTAGTTGCAATTTTTTTGACATAGTACTTTCGTCTTTGTTTTCAGAGTACTTGTGCACAGAGCTCGGAAGCTGGCCCAGCAGTATTACTTGGTTTATCATGAGCCCATTCCAACAGCTCAGCTAGTACAGAGAATTGCGTCTGTGATGCAGGAGTACACGCAGTCTGGGTACGTGCTGGAATTGCAGAGTTGCTTAGAAAGATTGTGTTGTTTAAATGTAATGTGTAACAGCTACCCAATGATTGGAGTTTTTTGTGGAAAAGGCAGTTTTTCAGTGGAGAACGTGCACAGAAAGTGTGCCAGTGGGAGGAGCACTGACTGACAGTGGGTGAGAATGGGTATCCACATTTTGCACACAAACATGTCAGCCAAGGCAGGACACTTTGGGTTTTTTCTGTTGGTTGGCTCATCCTCGTTACAGCCCTAGTCTGGGGAGAATAATTAGTCACCTTTGACTTTCACTGGATAATTTATTATGTTTTGTTTGCCTGTAGTGGCGTTCGTCCCTTTGGTGTATCACTGCTAATATGCGGCTGGAATGAAGGGCGGCCGTATTTATTTCAGTCAGATCCATCTGTAAGTATCTTACACTTGTAAGTTCTGCTGCTCTGATAAAACATGTGAAACTTTGCATGTGCTCATGAAATACTTTCATAAGCATAATGATGATGAGAATAATAATACAGACCTAGAATAAAAGATAACTTCAGAAGTCAAAATGGGTAATTTCAGTAGGTGCTTGGAGCAAGCTTACCTCATTCTCTGCTTACCTGTTCCTGTACTGCCTGAGGGATGGCAGCTGTTTCTGAGGGAGATCATCTCCTTTCATACCTTCCCACCTAGCTGATAGTGTCAGCAAAAATGGCATTCTGCAACAGCTACCAGGACAAAAGAAATTGACTGTTTATACTGCTCCAAACTGGATGAAAGTTAAGCTGAAACCTGTTGCATTGTGAAATGTAATGCAGATGCTTTGGTATTTAATGACAGTGGTTAATTTAAATGAGTTTATTTGCTGGGTTTGCAGTGCACTTCAGAAAAACTACCCTTTGATGCATGTGTGAGGTGCTGTGCTTCAGATGAAAAAATGAGGTCATTGTAGTGATCATTGCAGCTTCCAGTGGTTTGAATTACCTGATACTCCAGTATAAAAAGCAAAATGCAGATGCCTTGTTAAAGGCAGTTTGATTGAGATATAGAACTGCTCATGGTCTTCATGCCAGAGGAGGGAATAGAAGCAATATCTTGGTAGTAGTAAACATAATTCAGATGGCTGATTTGCAACAAGTCACTTACGTTACTTTATCTTCAAAAAGAAGAATATGTGGGGTGAGCCTCAGTAAGCATTTGAATGTAACTTTCTCAAAGGCAAACATACTATTTCGGTTTAGGGAATCCCAAATCAAAACTATGCTAATGACTTACTAAATGCATCTTTCATAGTAGTGGGAGGATGAGAAGAGGTGGGGCCCAATACACATTTTGTATAGTTTCACAGCATATGTTCCCATATAAAATTAGTTTCAATATGATCCAAAACTATCTCCTGTAGTCTCAGAACACTCAGTATTTTCATAATTGTTTCTGTGCTTTCTTTTGAAGGAATCGAATGCATAGTGTTTCACTAAGTTACTCAAAACTATTCAATTAATAGATTGTTGCTTTTACAGGGAGCTTATTTTGCCTGGAAAGCAACGGCAATGGGGAAAAACTACGTCAATGGGAAAACATTCCTGGAGAAAAGGTAATGTATTTGCTACTTCTCTGAAATGATACTGTGTTTTGTTCAGGTTATGTTATATATATAAAATAGCCAGGTTTTTAAAAATGCACACTTTTTAAATTGTAAGAACAAAGTTTTAAAATACTTAAGGTGTGATGCTTCCAATGTACTTGTTTACACATGCACAGGAAGTTTGATTTCTTGTGGAGTTCTTCAAACTCCAGCTTTCGTGTTTATGTAGAATTACTTGAGTGCAATAAACATTATATTCAGCATATTTGCAGCAATGGTATATAGAGTCAGTTGGAAAAGTAGGGATTTCTTTTTTTTTAACAAAAAATAACTTCGACTATTAATGCCACTGTACTTACAAATAATATTTGTATGAGAAACAGAAAGATTTCAGTCGTTTTGGTAATTTTAGAGACTCCAGAATTTAAAATCTGTAAATATTTTTGTCCTATGCTGAAATAAATGAATGTCTGTTTACAGGTACAATGAAGATTTGGAGCTCGAAGATGCCATTCATACAGCTATCTTAACACTAAAGGTTAGCAAACTATTTAAGAAAGAAGTTTCTTATGTCTTCACTGATAGAATTCACTGAACTGTATTTTTTTTTTAATAGGAGAGCTTTGAAGGGCAAATGACAGAAGACAACATTGAAGTTGGCATCTGTAATGAAGCTGGTTTTAGGCGGCTTACTCCAACTGAGGTTAAGGACTACTTGGCTGCAATAGCCTAGTAGAAACCGAGGTAGACTGCGTGGTTCACACAAAGGTCTTTTTAATTCTGGCTACTTAAATGTTTTTCTTTGCAGTTTTTGCATACTTATTTCTACATGGTTTGTCTGAGAGATTTTTTAAACATCATGGGTGCAAATACAACAGTCCTTGATATTGTAATACGTGGAATCTTGTTCAAGATAATTCTTTCCCTTGATACACAAAATACTGTACAAAATGTAAAGCTATAGTGACAGCTTGAAAAAGGCTAAGGAATAAAATCAAAGGCCATTGTTTTTGGGAGAAGGTGTCTGTGTGTCTTTTCAATCCTAGCTTGTTTATCTACATGAAGCTTAGATTTCAGTATCCTTATTGCTGAGGAAACAGTTTTTTACATACAGTCATGATGAATTTACATTCAGCCTTCTTTTAAAAAAATTAAATGTTGACAGGATATTTTTTTTCATTTTGGAATGTTGTTTAAATGTTAATTAATTCCGAGAAATAGTTTTTTGTGGTGAAAAATATCACTGACTTTCACAAAGGGGCAGGAAAGTCTTCCATTCCAGGTGTTTACTGTGATCTGATTGAACATCTCTGCTTTTGACCCTCATGGTCTTTATGTCACAAGAACTTGTTTTACTTGAGTTGTTTTCTTGGCCCTAGAAATTGCACTTTTTCAGTCTTGAAGTATTGTTAGGAAAAGTAGAAATAGTAACTCTTACTGAAAACAATGCATTTATCACCATCAATAAAAATCAATGGGATTTACAAAACAGAGAGTATGTAATGTAATTACTTTGTCCCTTGAATTGTGCTAAAGTATTTTCCAACTTGCAAGACAATTCTAAAGATGTAATGAACATTTAATTTGTGCACCATAACTTTTACAGTTATCATTTTGTGGATCTATCAATCCATCTGTTACATGTGTAGAGTCGTTCAAGTCATAAAAACCTACATTTACCACAAAAGAAACAGGATAAATATACAAGTTTTTTTTCAGCAGAAATAATCTGATTTGCAGCCATTTAAGTTACTGTTTTCAGAGTTTATATTTTTTAAAGCAATCTGAATGTTAAAATGTTGATAATGAACTGGGAGCAGGAGCTGGGTCAGTCTGCTTGTGTGTAAGGCTAAGGATGTAGGGGAGCAGCCAGGCAGGTCCCACATCAGCCAGCCATAACTAATGAAGAAAATACAGAATATGAGTAGAAAGTAGTGTATAAACTGATTGACCTGTGCTTTCCAATGTCTGTCTTCTGGTGGTTTGTGTCATCATCAGGTGAATAAGAATTTCTAAAACATGCCATAAATGAAGTTTTATTTCCTAATTTCAGAAATAAAAGCTCTGTCCAAAAGGTTCATTAAGAGCTCCGCCAGATTACTTTTTGATTATTCTACTCTGAAAACCAGGCCATACTCTGATTCTTACTCTAGAGAAAATAAAACAACTCAGATCTGAAACTGAAATCTTTATATTGCTACATCTTTGATTTAGAATATTTATGCACACTTAGTTTTTTAATGCTATATAAATATTCAAGAGTTTTCTACATGCAAAAATGTGTGTAGATAGTTCAGAAATTGACTGCAGTGGTTTAGTTGTCTCTGCTAACAATTGGTGAGCAAAGAACACCCTGTGAAGGGTAGTTGAAACCAAAGCAAGTTTCAAATCATGGTAAACTGCTCCTTGTTTTGTGTTAAAGGATATGAGTAGCTCTCTGGTCTACTGCCAGTGGTTTTCACTTTGGTGAGCCAAGCTGGTGACTGTTTTTACACTGTTAAGAACTGAGTCCTGTCGCTATGTTAGCCGAGGAAGAAACATAAAATCACGCAGAGGCGATTATATGTCAGTGCTTTTTTGGGCACCCAGGACACAGGGGGACAGCCCCCCAAATCATGTGTCCCCGGCTTACAGGTGCTTGTGATTTTTATAGAATTACATTAAATTGACCCCTCCCCTTAGTCTTCCCCTTAACAACCAAACATTGAATCAACTCCTCCCTTGACTACTAACTCTCATGATTTTGGTTAACAATAATACTCCAACCTCTTGTCATACTTGGTCTAGTTAGAACAATCTATTTTAGGTTTATTACCCAAGTAAAGTCACACTTGAGTCAACTAATATAATGGTTGT
>VZSR01000170.1:926073-950629 GCA_013398615.1 Brachypodius melanocephalos
ATTCAGACAAGTAGAGATAATCTCTCCCTGCAAGAGCTGGCAATCAGAAGCCAAGTCTCTCCCACGCTGTAAGGGAGTATTGCTGTACAGAGAGGAATGGGACCACAACTCTGCTGCATGGAGGGAGGCAGCAGCTTGGGGCAAGTACTGGGGACACTTGCTCACATATTCACAGAATGGTTTAGTACAGCCCATTTTTGGTGTCCAAATATAATGGACACAGCGTGCACAGATCCAACATGCATGGAGCCAGGGCTGTTGCTTCTCCAATGAAGATAAAAGTCCAAGGCTAACTTGTCTCTGCCTGTCTGTTCCCATTACACTGTGCTATTGCAGCCTCACATTGAATATTGTGTGCTGTTTTGAGCACCAGACTGTAAGAGATACAAAGCTACTGGAGAGCGTCCAAAGGGGGCAACCAAGATGGTGAAGGGCCTTGAGGGGAAGCTGTATGAGGAGCAGCTGAGGTCACTTGGTCTGTTCGGCCTGGAGGAGACTGAGGGAAGACCTCATTGCAGTTACAACTTGGGCATGAGGGGAAGAGGAGGGGCAGACACTGATCTCTTCTTTGTGGTGACCAGTGGACAGAACCAAAGGACTGGCCTAGAGCTGTGTCATGAGAGGTTTAGGTTGGACAGAACAAAGTTCTTCACACAGAGCCTGGCTGGGCACTGGAATCGGCTCCCCAGCACCAAGCCTGACACAGTTCAAGTGGTTTTTAGACGTCACTTTCAGGTACACGGTGTGACGCGTGGGCCTGGCCTGGGCAGGGCCAGGAGTTGGACGCAACGATCCTTCTGAGTTCCTTCCAACTCAGAATATTCTGAGATTGCGTCTGACCAGATGTAATGCATTTCACGCTTGAAGGGTTTTCGCGATAACCCGCAGGCACGCCGGGGAGCAGAGCCAGGCCGGGCGGGCCGGGGCCGGCGGAGCGAGGCGGGTGGTGCGACTGTCCCCGCCCGACGGCCCGGGGGAGGTGCCGGGCTGGGCCGAGCCGAGACACGCCACGCCAACCCGGGGCCAGGGTTGTGGCCGCCGGGCTGTGAGTACGAGCTGCGGGGGCTGGGAAAGGCGGCGGTCCCGGGGCATGGAGCGGGGGCGGGAGCCCCGCAGAGGCGAGGCGGGCCCGAGCACATCCACGTCCCGGCGGAGACTGGGGGACGGGGAGAACGGGAAGGACAAGGACCGGCGTCTCGCACCCGCCCGCTCCGCCAGGTCCAGCGTGTGGGAGGAGGGCGAGGCCGGCGACGGTCAGGGGGCCGAGCCGGGCTGGAGCGAGCGCTGAGGGCGCCGTGCCCTCACCCGGAATGGCGGCGCAGCCTCCCCGGCGCGGCGAACACGTGATGGCGGAGCGGCGGGAGGGGAGGGGAGGGGAGGGGCGGCCGGCGCCGCCGATCCCCGCCCAAGGCGAGATCGGGCCCTGAGGCGAAGGCAAGGGACTGTGTGTGACCTTGTGGTTGGGAGTGGCGCCAGCGTGTAGTTGTGCTGAGAAAGTAGTTGCGTCTGTGCTTTTATTGTCACTGCAACCCTTGATTTACGCTCTGTCTTTAAGCGTGTGTGTGTGTTTAGGAGTTGTAGCTGCTGTGGGGAGAGGTGCCCAATTACTAATGGTGAGGTTTTACTCATTGCATTACATGCAAGGATAAGCTTGTGGCAGTGGCAAAGACTTGGAGGGGGAAAGGCTGGTTTTTCCCCTCCTGGGACCGTGAGGAGGGTTAGTAAGTCGTGTCGGAAGGCATCAGGATTCTTGGCTGTGAAGAAGCAGGAGGAGATGTTTCTGATGCAGGAGGAGATGTTTCTGATGCAGGAGGAGATGTTGCTGACCAGTAGCACTTAATGCTGGCCACGTTTCCACTTGGACATAGGGCCAGGGAAGTTCCCACTGTTTGAAGGTAGGCCACCGAGTTGCACTGGCAGAGCCTGTTGTAGGACCAGGTCGTGTCCAGTTGCTCCTTTTCAGCTGGAGTTTCATTTACCTTGTCCTTTAATACTAGTTTACTTCAACGTGCAGATTAGGTAAGAATTATAGGAAGAATTACAGTGTTTATGCTTGTAGTCAGGAGTCAAAATTGAGTAATTTCACTATTCATAGTGTTTACTGTCTTAAATATGCTGTTGTTTGGTGTAATATGAATCCTACACTTTGAAAGACAGCACATATTCAGTAAAGGAATTTCTATCATACTTTCCTCAAGGAAGGCCTACTAAAATAATACAGATGTGAAAGAAAAGATTTATCAGATGCAACCTAGTAAATCTCTTAGTAGGATTAGAAAACAGCAGTTTTAGCATAGGGATTCTCCTGACACTAGAGTTATGAATTGTAGTCTGTCATGAGGCTGTGTAACAGAAACATACAATGGTTTGGGTTGGAAAGGACATAAAAGATCATCTAGTTCAACCCCACTGCTGTGGGTTGGGAGGCATTTTACTATGGTGCCTTTTACTAGACTAGGTTGCTCCAAGCCCTATCCAACCTCATTCTGACCTTGACCACTTCAGGGATGAGGCATACACTTCTCTGGGGAACCCGTCCCAGTGCATCATCCTCTGAGGAGTTCATGCATTGAGTTGAACGGTGCAAGTTGAAAGCTAGACACGTGTAAGCATGGTGGGTAGCTTTTAATTTTAATTTTAAATTGTGATGAGAGGAAGAGGCAAGATTTGCTTATGGCATTAACTGTGTTTCTAGTTTTGCTCAGGATGGAAGCTTTTGCAAATGATCTGTGAGAGTTAACATCCCTCTCAGTGACTGGCTGACTGAAGGTCTCTTACATGGCAGGTGGGGGGAAACCCCAAGCTTGTGAGGTCTATGTGTAGGCTTGAGTGCTCCCTAGCTGAGAACCGGGGTCTTCTGAGGCTGTAGGTTGGATCTCTAAAGGTGAAGGATAGGAACTGAACTCATGACCAGGACTTTGGGTTGAGGTTCCAGTTGCTTATGCTTTACAATAGTTGTTGCACTTAAGTCTACTGCAAGGCTGAAGTGTATAAGAACTCTTTTGACTGTCTTTATTCTTGGTCATGCAATAACAATCTTCTCCTTTGTTCTCACTTGACAGAAATAATGTTTCCAACATGTCTGTGCAGTCGCTGCTTTGTGAAAGAATTGCTGTTGCCAAAGACTTGATTAAGAGAGCGGAAGCCCTTTCCAAGTCCCAGAAAAGGAGAATAGAAGGTGGGGCAAAGCTATGTAGCAAACTGAAGGCTGAGCTTAATTTCTTACACAAGGTAGAGGC
This sequence comes from Brachypodius melanocephalos, assembly GCA_013398615.1. Lineage (NCBI taxonomy): Eukaryota > Metazoa > Chordata > Aves > Passeriformes > Pycnonotidae > Brachypodius > Brachypodius melanocephalos. The sequence continues at coordinate 929,313 of VZSR01000170.1, forward strand.
AGGGAAAGTGGCTGTTAAAGAATCCCATCTGCAGAGTACAAACCTTACCCACCTCCAAGCCATTATTCAGTCAGCAGAGAACCTGGAGGATGTTGTCAGTGTCCTCCATGTTTTTGCTTACGAGGACAGGTTTGGAGACAAACAGACGCTGGTGGTAGATGTTGTTGCAAACGGAGGTCACACGTGGGTGAAGGCCATTGGTCGTAAAGCTGAAGCCCTGCATAACATCTGGCTGGGAAGAGGCCAGTATGGTGACAAAAGTGTCATTGAGCAGGCAGAGGACTTCCTGCAAGCAAGCCGTCAGCAGCCAGTGGAGTACAGCAATCCCCACATCATCTTTGCGTTCTACAACAGCGTGTCCAGTCCTATGGCAGAGAGGCTCAAGGAGATGGGAATATCTGTGAGAGGAGACATTGTTGCTGTGAACTCACTGGTAGAACCGTCTGCAGAAAACGAGCATCTTAGCACCAGTGAATCAGATGAGGAAGGCCCTGAACTCCTGCAGGTGACCCGAGTAGACCGGGAGAATTTAGTGGCCAGCATTGCTTTCCCTACCCAGATCAAAGTAAACGTCTGCAATAGAGTTAATTTGGACATCACTACCTTAATAACCTACGTCTCTGCACTGAGCTATGGTGGCTGCTACTTTGTCTTCAAAGAAAAGGTGCTGACAGAGCAAGCAGCCCAAGAAAGAAGGGAGAGAGTCCTGCCCCAGCTGAAGGGGTTCATGGAGGGAAAAGAGCTCTTTGCATGTGAATCTGCTGTCAGAGATTTTCAGTCCATCTTGGAAACGCTGGGAGGACCTGGAGAGAAAGAGCGAGCTGCATTGCTTGTTGAAAGAATTAACGTGGTGCCAGATCAGCCCTCTGACCGTGCCTTAGGACTGGTGGCTAGTTCAAAAATCAACAGCCGCTCTCTAGCCATTTTTGGGACAGGGGACACTTTAAAAGCCATCACCATGACTGCAAATAGTGGGTTTGTGAGGGCAGCAGCAAACCAAGGTGTCAGGTTCAGTGTTTTTGTCCATCAGCCACGAGCATTGACAGAAAGCAAAGAGTCTTTTGCCACACCTCTACCAAAGCGCTGCCTGTCTGATAATGGAGTATAAGTCATTAAATGAGTTAGTAACCTGCAGTGGAGGAATTTGCAGAAAGAGAAGAATCATAGCAATACAGTTTTGGATGTGTATCAGTGATGACAGCAACTAGCAGTGGAAGAGCTCCTCAAGGGATTTGTAATATCTTTACTCCTTCCTTGAGGTTATTTTTTTGTCCAGCTGACTATTAATTTATTCACTAAAGAATAAGAATTCAATGTAAAATTTTAACTGGCTTGCAATGTATTAATTGTATCCATCCCCATTAAAAAGTTCAGTTAAAACACAGTTACTGAGGTGCCCTTGTTATTTTTGTCTTCTACAGAGAGGTAAAATTCATCATTTTAGATGAACTTCCAGCTTGACTTCCATGGAACTTAAATCTTTCTTTCCCCTATTCTATTCAAGCTTATTTTTGGTTGATTCAGAGGGACCTTCTGCAGAGACTTGTGCCTTTTTGGGAGTGTGAAGATATGTAGAGTGGAATGAATAGAAACCAACTTAAGCCTTCCTTGTCTTACTGAAAGGAACTTCTGTATGTGTACCATGGTTCGACTGAATTGGGCAACAACTTTAAAATTCCTGGAAAAAACAGTTGAAATTGGGAGTTTATTTGCATTGAAACACTGTGGTTCTTGGGCTGAACTGGACAGCAGACCAAGGAGGCACATCCACTTCACTTTTCTCTTAGCCTTTGTGTGAATGCAAAGTCTTGCTGGTTGTAAAGCCCAACTCAAAGCTTCAGATAACAGAATCCTAAACTGAGCCAGCACCCAGGTAGTTTTCGATATTAGCATGCTCTTTGCTGAGGACTCATGGTGAGCTTGAATCTGGCTTTGTTGCATGTGCTTTACCTGAAACAAAGCCTCAGTGAGGTCCTTCAGTGTTGGAGTGATGGAGGAGAATTGCAGGGTATATTCTTAAATCCTAGTTTGCTCTGTAGTAGAGAGAAGCCTTTTTGCTTGTAGTGTAGTTGCTCTTTTTATTCAAAGTGTAAAATAAACAACTATTTCTTCTGTTGTATTTTTTTTTCTTTGCCCAGGAGAGATTTGCTGTGTAGAAGGCTTTATCATGGGTTTGTTTGGGGTTTTTTTGTTTGTTTGTTTTTTTCCCCTGAATGCTCTAATGACAGCACTTGCTGTTTGGTATTAATTTTCATCAGTTTCCTAGTGGCAAATTTTGAGATATCAGAGTGAAGCTCTGAGCCCCAAGTTATACATTTTTATCAGGTCAGTGAAAGAGATACCCACTGAATATTTTATAGGCTGTTGTTCAACACAATTGCATTATAATGCAGCTTAGTAGTTAAGGCAAAGAACATTCTCTTGCCACTCCACTCTAAATTTCTTCACACAATACAGCATATCTGCAGTGCTGCCCTTAGCTGTAGGCTCAAACCATTTCTTTCTTGTCCCCAGCAGTGATGCAAAGATACTGGAATGCCAGCAAGATCACTCTGCATGCCTTGTTCAGCTGAGTAGGATGAACTCTCAGGGGGCAGAAGTGTGCTTCTTCTTGGTGGGCTTCTTAGTTAGCTCTTACTATGCCTGTAGAGTAGAAGGTTAGGAGTTGTCACCAGCACCACGTGCTGCATAGCTTTAGCTGAAGCTTTTAGCAATGTGGAGGGCAGTCTGCTCTGTGCTCCCCATTTTCTGTGGCTCCCTGAAGTAGTTCATGAAGTCTAAGATGGATGGAACTGGATTTTGGGTTTTGCTGCTTCAACATCCAGTATACTACCTGCCAGTTTCTCAGTTCCTCCTTGGTGAGTTCTAACAAAACATCTAGCTTCTTCCTACAGTCTAACCCAGTGTAATGAAACCTCATGGCAGGATTCATTCCCCACTGTATCCATTAATTTTCTTGAAAGTTCATCTGAAGGGAAAGGAGGACCAACACAATGAAACAATAATATGTTGGCCCTGCTGCAGAAATACAAGTCTGCCTTAGTAGTTAACAGCACAAGCTTCACCATGCAGAAGCTTAGAGAGATAGTAATCTATCATGGTGTGATGGATTTACCAGACACAACCAGAGAGGCCTGTGAAGTGTTACAAACAGCTGGAAGGAAAGTACCTTTCATTTCTGCCATGAGAGCTCTTAATCTGGACACCTGTGTGATATCTTTCCTCTGCAGTAGGTGTGGGAGTAGGGCATGGGGAGGGTATCTGTTTAAAGGAAAAAAAAAAACAAAACAAAAAAACTGTGTTTCAAAACTGTGTTTCTGGTTTGCATCACATGTCCTGAAAAAGGGTACAGGAAACCTCCTAGTAAATAATTTATGAACAAATAACCTGGGAGAGAGGGGTTCTTTTTGTCTGCTAGGAGCTACAGCTAGGCGCTGTAAAAGTTATGTTCCAAAAGACAGCTTACTATTTCATAGATTCACAAAATGTTAAGGGATATGAATGGACCTTAAAGATCATCTAGAACCAACCCTGCCTGCCATGGGCAGGGATACCTCGCACTAGACCAGGTTGCTCAAGGCCTTGTCCAACCTGGCCTTGAACACTGCCAGGGATGGGGCATCCACAGCCTCCCTGGGCAGTCTGTTCCAGTGTGTGGTAAGACAAAAAAATAAAACAATAAAAAATCCTTCCTAATATTTAACCTATTTTTCCCTCTTTCAACGTGTACCCATTACTCTTTGTCCTGTCATTGCAGTTCCTGATGAAGAGTTTCTCTCCAGCTTCCCTGTAGGTCCCTTTCAGACACTGGAAGGATGCTGAAGTCTCCACACAACCTTCTCTTCTCCAGGCTGAACAGCTCCAACTTTCTCAGCCTGTGTTCATAGGAGAGGTGCTCTAGTTCTCTTATCAGCTTTGTGGCCTCCTCTGGACTTGCTCCAACAGTTCCATGTCCTTTTTATGTTGGAGACACCAGATCTGTGCACAGTACTCCAGGTGGGATTTCCCATGAGCAGACTAGAGGGGCAGAATCACCCTCTTTGACCTTCTGGCCATGCTCTTTGTTGTGCAGCCCAGGATTCAATTGGCTTTCTGGGCTGTGAGCACACACAGCAGGCTCATGTGGAGTTTTTCATCACTTGTCACCTGTCCACCAACACTGTAGCCATGTCATGGAAGGTCAGCAGATCTGTCAGGCATGATTTCTCCCTTGTGAAACCATTTTGGCTGTTACCAGTCACCTCTTTGTTGGCCACCTTAGCATAGTTTCCAGTAGAATCTGCTCTGTGACCTTGCCTGGCACAGAGGTGAGACTGACTTTGTCAGTAGTTCCCTGGGTCTTTTGCTCTCCTGTTTTTAAAAATGGGGGTTACATTTTGCTTTTCCCCATCATCAGGGAGTTCACCTGACTGCCAAGATTTTTCAGAAATGATGGGTAGTGGCTCAGCAATTTTGTCTGCCAGCTCCCTTAGGACCCATGGATGAGCTTCGTTGGGTCCCATTGACTTGTGCACATTCTCAAACCTGATCTCTCCTACAGTCAGCTCAGGATCTTCATCCTCCCAGTCCCTGCATCTGCCTTTCTTGATGTGGGTGGTGTGACTGGAGCACTTGCCACTGAAAGCAGAGGCACAGAAGTTGAGAACTCCAGCCTCCTTTTTGTCCAGAGTAGTCAGGTCTCCCTTTTCCTTCTGGAAAGGGCCCACATTAGCCCAGTCTTTCTCTTGTTTGCAATATATCTATAGGAGCCCTTCCTGTTACCCTTAATATCCCTGGCCAGACACAGTTCTAACTGGGCCTTGGCTTCTCTGACCTTGTCCCTAGCTTCCCGTACAATTACTCCTCTCTTTTCAGGCTCTCTGTCCTTGTGTCCACTTTCTGAAAGCTGCTTTTTTCACTTTGAGTTTGCACAGCAGCTCCTTATCCATAGAGGCCTCCTGGTGTTTTTGCTTCATGTCCTCCTTGTTGAGATACCTTGCTCCTGAGCTTGGAGGAAGTGATCCTTGAAATTCAGCCAGCATTTTTGAACCCCTCTGCCTTCCAGGGCTCTATCCAATGGGACTCTACCAAATAGGTCCTTGGAGAGGCCAAAGTCTGCTCTTCTGAATTCCAGGGTCATGAGCTTTCAGTGTGGCCTCTTTATTGTTCTCAGGATCATAAACACCATCTCCTGGTCACTCCAGCCAAGGATGCCTTGAAGCATGGCATTCCCCACCCGCTCCTTCCTCTTGGTGAGCACAAGGTCCAGTAATGGCACCAAAGATACTTGTTTCCTTCTTTGTCAAATGGATCCTATCATCCCCCAGTCAACCAGGCTTGGCAAAGTGAGTCCTGTGAGTCTGAGTAACCAAAACCCTGGCTAGGGCACCATTGCTCTAGCCATTTGTTGTCCTGCCAGATTTGTCTGTATATTTCCAGTCCCTCTCCTTTGACCTGGAGGACTGATGAAAAACTGTCTGAATTCTAGGGCCCTTTACTATCTCTCCCAGGGCTCCTTAGTCCCTCTTAATGCTTCCCAGACTGATGCCAGCTGTTATCACTGGCTCCCACATGGAACACTAATAGTGGGTAACAGTCTGTATTTGAGTAGGCTTGGGACCTTCTCAGTAATGTCCCAGATCCAGGCTCCTGGAAGGCTGCACACCTCCCTTGAGACTGGGTCAGGCTGACAAAAGAGTGCCTCTGTACCTCTTAAAGTGGAATCACCCACTCTTATCACCTGCCACCTTTTTCTTGGTTGAACTAGTTGTTGATTTCTTTATTTGTGGAGCAGGTTGGGCAGCTCCAGTTATCTCCTGCTCTCTGAGGTCCGTCTGGGTCATCAAGCTCCTTCTCCCAATGGCTTTTGACTCAGTTGAAGGCATATTTATTCCTCTTCTAGTTCGATGGGTGATGACTCACTCCCTAAGTTTTGTGCTCTACCTTTGCACTCTGCCCATTCAAACAGCCGCTTGTGCTCCCTGGAGCTGTTTAAATCTCCCTCAGATGCCTCTGGCAATGCCTCCTCCTTGCCAGTGATTTTTCACTGGTAAATTGTTTTGCAGTATTACAGGATATAGTCAAAGCTAGGTGCATGGTAACAGTGCACTTGTGCGTGGTAATTCATTATGGCCTTTCAATCCTTTGCAGTGAAGTTAATATGAAGATACAGCCTTTTTACCGTGATGAGGGTTTTGAATGAGTAAATGGGAGGCAGCTGCTTCATTCCACTTCTTGCTGTGACTCTAAAGAAGTGTGTTTCCATCATTTTCCTTGCTGTATTGCATTCAGCAATCTTGAATATCCTCTTGGGCACCTTCTGAAGAAGTTTCTCCAAGCCAGAAGTGAGAGGGCAGCAGCCCTCATTTTAACGTGGTAGGTCACCCAGAGAAAGCAGTAAAAAGCAAGTGGCCTCTGTATTCCTGGGATCAGAAGTGGCTGAGTTCTGTTTGCAGTATTCCTTCACAGCTGCTGCTACAGAGCTGGCAAACTTGTTTTACAGTGACGCTTTAGTGTGGCCAGCAAGTGCAACTCTGTTTGAAAGGCTCTGTATCTGGAGCCACCCTGTGGTGATTTTCTCCATTACCAGTCCTTTTTGAGCAATTGAATCAATTTTCTTTCTTTTATTAATTTCTGCCAATCATATAAGCATTATTTTAGGAATTTTAAACCCTTTCTACATGTCCCTTGGCATCTTGAGCGTTTTATTGTTATTTTCTGTCTCCCTGTTGCATCTTGCAATAAAAAACTCAGAATATAGATGTTCTCTTTTTCACATTTTGTTTTGCTTATCAGTCAAACAGAAGTGCCTTGTTTTCAGACTCTAAAAATTGTTTTCTAAGATGAAAGAATGCTGGCTTGGAAACAAAATGGGTTTTGATGGTAATATTTGGTGCCTTTTATACTGCCTTTGAATATATTGGTGATCTGCTCATATAAACCAGTGTTCTGGTTTCGTGCATTTAGATATCTTTTACTTAATGTCACCAATAGGGGATTAGATGTTGAACTTACCTTATTTATGACTTTGCAAATGAGCCATTAGAAGATGGAAAATTATATTTGAAATTAGTTTGAATAAATGGAAATTCAAGACTTTTCCTTTCTTCCAACATCACACTTTGTCTACACTGCACCAGGCTCTAGAGGATATGGACATGTCTCACTTGCTGCTATAGATATTGAGGGATTTTTGTTTATTGGAAGTTTTCAGCATTAAGTTTCCTGGGAAAGATGGAATCCTAAATCTTTTTAGGGAATGTTTTTCTTGTGACACTTCTAATTTATTTTAGATTGTTTCTGTATGGTTTCTAAGTAGAGCCAACATCTCTGTCCTGTGCAGCACTCAGCCTGCTCTCTTTGCTCCAACAGTAAGAATATCAAAAAAAGAATGCTGCAATTGATGCCAAGCAGTAGGAAGCACTTGGGTATTACATGGGAAATAAATCAGTAAGTTAAGTCTGTAATACATTCATGTTTTTGTGTATGTTCTTTAATTGCTGTTGTTCTGGGTGACAAAACTTGTAGATCAATAATTTATTTGCCATTATACCTGCAAGCCATGAAAACACTCAGAGATAGTTTTTGCATGTTTGTAGACACAGCTGTTTAAAAGTTAATGGGCTAAATAGTGGTTTGTGTTTCAAACTGCCTCTGTCACCTGAGGACACCTTCAGCAGATCTAAAGCATTCTGCTGTAGTCAGCTGGAGCCTGTCTGAAAATGCTTTCACAACCCTGCTTCTAGTTCCTGCAAACTGAAAGTAGGCTTGGTCATAACAGAAATAAAATAAGGAAACACAAGCATCAGTTGTATGAAATATATTAGAGGTGACATTAAAAAACAACCCTAAAAACACTCTAAAATGTTTTTAATCTTTTTTTGTTGAAGTGGACCAAGGAAAGGATTTACAATAATGACGAAGCATGTACTTGCGATGACATTCTTTATTTCAGGTTATTATGCAAGCAAAATGTCACAGGTCAACTGTTATCTAATTAATCTGGTAAAGTAAGCAAGAATTAGACGGGGTTCTGCTGGAACTGAAGGCTATGGTTACAGTTTTCCTGCAAGATGTAGTTCTGGGAATAGCTCTGCCATCTAGCTTGCAACAGGCACCTCACCTGTGTTCTTGATGGTGAAATCCCCACTATAGGTAAGTGGGTGTTGCTTTTTCATCAGGTTTTAATGTTGCAATTTACTCTAGAGAAAAAAAAATCAAATTACTACACTGCTCAGAAGTGTGACTTTGGGGCTTTGCAAGTTATTCCCTATGAATGCCATGGAAATTAAGATTGTTCCTACATAAACTGTTGTACAGAATAAGCAAACAAATCCCTCTCTTCACAGCTTCATTATTCCATTGTGTATATTTAAATGATCCTCACTTATAATGTCTCTTACAGAAGGTGAATGATCCTCACATATAATGAAATATGCAATATGAAATACTATAATAAAAATACCCCAACTCAAACCTAAAATCAACAAAATAAGAAACCCCCCACAAAATCCCCCCTTTATCAAAATCTGATAATGAAGCTGTGCCCCTTTATTAATTAATGAGACTGAGTACATGATAAAGCAGCTCAGTGTGGTAATGAGAAATATGGAGATACAGGCCACAGAACTTTATTCTGTGTAGGTACCAAAGTCCTCTTCAGATCTTTCTTCTGTAGGGGTTATTTTGGCCCATCTTTATTGAGATGGTTCTCCAGAGTGAAATGTCACTTAGATATACCACAGGCCTTCGTAACAATGGAGTTGACCATATAAATATGGTCATTTTTGGTGTGGTTGGGCTTGTGGGTTTTTTTCCATATTAGAAATGTGCATTAAAAGCACTTAAAAGGCATTAAAAGCCATCATTAACTATATCCACAGCAGAAACTTCTTCCAGGTCAGGGGAGGTCTGACCTCTTTGCTTCACATACAGTTGTAAAATGCACTATCCATAATAACACAATTTGTCTTAAGGAATGTCATCCTCCTCTCAGATGCAGCAATTTATTTATGTTTTTGGAATAAGGAGAGGCTGGATATGTGGTATGCCATATATCCTGCCAAAAACGAAAGACTACAAGGAAAAGCAGTGTTTTAATTCATCCTGCTGCCTTAGTGCAGGAAAGGTGGGAGATTGGAGTAACAAAACTGGGATATCAGCAACGTGGGCAGTCAAAGACAAAATGGGTCTTACCAGATATTTCGGTGGATGACTCCTGGGTTGGTTCTTGGCTTGGCTCCACACTGGGCTTAGGGGTGGATTCAGCACTTGACTCTCCACTCAGCTCCCAAAAGGTCTCTTCACCTTCTTGCACTCCGTTGTTCCCAGCTTGCTCTGTGCCGTTCTCCTTGTGTGAGTCTCCGCTGTAGTCCGGGGGCAGGTCTGTGCTTGGCTGTGTGCTCGGATCACTGCTTTGCTCCACGCTTGTTGCCTCAAGCTCTGGGGTAACAGGGGTACCTACAAATAAAGTGAAAGGAATTTAGAGGAATAGAAGTGTGGTTTGAAAAGTTATTTCTAGGAATATCCAAAAATGTGTGTAGTTCTTTTTATGGATCAGAGATCCCAAGTGGGAATTTAGGGAGGGGGAGAAAAGTAACTCTGGGAGTAAGTACAATATGAATGTGAATCTTACATAAATTGACAAAGGTGGATTTGCCAATGTTGTCGACTCACCTTGTGCCTTTAGTTGATCAACCAGGATCAGAATCAGCACTGCTGAAAGGATTGTCATCTTTTTCAGCATGGTCATCTAAATGCTGAGTAAAGAACAAGCCTTTGGAGCAAAATTTGAAATGTGTGGTGAACAAAAAGCCCAGGGTATTTAAAGGCAAGCTCGTACATCTGTGCACTTTAACACCTGCCTGAAAATAACAGGTTACAAAACCAACATCAAGTTACATTCCCAAAACGTAGGATCTGTCAGAGACTGTAATCAGGCAATTCCTGCCCTTTGCTTCACGGTGAGATAACCTTTGCTGCAAGCAGTAATGTGGGACAGCAGCAGCCCAAGCTGCAGTAGCACTGATAGTGATGTCACTGTGTGCCTCTGGCTGGTTTCTCCAGGCAGTTGATCCGGTTGGTTTTGAATGAGGATCTTCAAAATCCTTTGGTATGACACTTGACAGATTGAATATTCCTTATGGGTAACAGGTGAAAGGTGAAGTGTGACTAAAAAATGTGCACCTGTCTTCTGTGTTGTAAGGAAATAACAGCAGTGTGAAAGAACTGTGATGTTTTGGTCAAGCATTTAATTAGAAAGTCTTCCTTTTTCACTGTTGGAAACTTGTGTGTTTAGGTGTGTGTTGTTCAGCCTGCAATCTCTCAGTCCCGTAACAATGCACTTGAAAGGTTTGGACAGAACCAGAAAGTCAAAGGAAGACCTGTCTGCTGTGTGTGGTTTGATTAGCAAAGCACAGTTATTACTCTGGGAGCCATTTCTGATGCAGAGAAGTTGCTCTGATTGCGTTCATGCAGTTCAGTTCCCCATGACCTTCCCCATCCAGGGAAGTGAGTCATGACCAGACTCAGAGGCTGTAGCAACTGTGACCAGGTAAGTTCTGTTTTGGGGTCTGCCGAAGGAGTAGTGAACCTCAGGGCTGTGAGAGCAGCTCTCTGTGCTGCAGATAGAGAATTGTAGGCCTGGCTCTGTATATTACACCTGTATCAGTGCATGGTGTAATTGCTGCAACTAGCAATTCTGCAGTAATTAGCAGAATTAGGTTAATGTTAAATCAACGTAAAAGAATTCAAAATCTGGATCTGCCAGATCTGTAAGATTTGCTCCTGCCCTGTTTCCCTGATTTCACTTGTTTAATATTGCATCAACTAAGTTTTTGAGCACAGTGTTTCTTTCAAGTTGCTTCTACCTCTAGGGTTTGCCTGAGGCATTATTCTTCTAATCAAGCTTTTTATGCTGCAGCAGAAGAATTTTATTTATTTTCTTGAAAAGAAAAAGAAATATTGGTGTCCATGAACAGCTACTGGTACATGGCTGCTCCTGTAGATTTCTCTGTGCTACTGGTTTCAGCTGAATGTTGATGTGTAGCATCATCTTTTTTCAAATGCGGAAGAATTTTTCTTCAGCATGGAAGAATTTGTTGCTGACTCGCCTATAACAGTATGATGCAGAGGTCAGAAATCTGCAGATAAATACCTGCAGTGAGCAAGATTCCTCAGTGTAGACTGCAAACTCTTGTTTTTCATTCTTGAAAATGTTTTTCCTACACAGTTTTCATGAGGTACCAGGCCTGCTAGTTTTGAAGAAAGCATAAATAAATATGTTGCAGAATTTGTTACTCCTAATGGATTACTCCTGTACAAGAGGAATTGTTGTGTTACTCCCTCAGTGGATTTCTAATTTGGTTTTGAAATATTAAGCTTCCCTTTTAATGAGGCTCATTGAACACAGTTTGTCATCTTGCTCTTCCCATGTTCTTCTGTTTCTTTCATTGGTATGGTTTCTAAAAATTTGAAGCAGTGAATTTAGGCATTTTAAGGCAGGATTTCAGGTTAGTTGTATGTTTGGAGACAAAGTTGGTTTCACTGTTTTTTCACTGCTCTCAGTCATATTGTTAAGGGGAAATCTCAAAAAGTAGTAACAATGGAGTATATTTTGAGTGGGATTTCTTACTGTTTGAGGTTTTGAAGGGTTTTTTTAGAATTAATACAGAGCCTGTCACTGTTCAGTATCTTCAGTGATCTGAAGGTAAATACAGTTAACATTACTGAAGGAATCATCAGATAAGATGAGAATCCTGTGGAATAAGTAATGGTGAGGAGAGAGGTGTGTTACAGGTTTATTGCTTTTTAGCTACAATTTTTTCAATGCACTGCAGCCAACAATGAAAGTTACACATACAGCATAAAGGAATAAAAGCCACACTTAAGCAATGAAGGCTGCATCTGGAAGTGTCTTGCTCCAACAGTTTCTGTCCCCAGATTCCCAAATGTGGCCCTCAGGCCAAATATTAACATCCATTTTAGAATATAACCAAACTAGAGAGGGTAAAGAAATAAACCATAAATGTTAAAAAAAAAAATCCTCACTGTGTAGGGACAAATTTTTCAGATGTAAAGTCTGTTTATTTTATCAAAAAGAAGGATACAGGAGGTCACTTATGCTATGTCATTTTGTAAAGGGGGAAGAAACCCCAAAAAGCTAGATCCTAAAGCAGTCATTAATGGCAGGGATGAAGGTATAGCCAGAGACTGTGGCTTGATGCCAAAGCAAAATTAATGGTTTAGGTACTAATCACTGGATTTACTATAAGGAAACTGAGTGGTATTGAAAAACCTAGAGGATTAAAAAAACCCTCTAGGTATAATCATCTAATAGTTTCTCTTAGCCGTGAGTTTTGTGTCTCATTTGTCCATATTGATGTTGGACTCCTAGGAAGAATCAAATACTGTGGAGATGGATCACCACATTCCTCTGTGAGGTGGTGGAACATATTTGGTCTCACTGTTAAAATGCAAGAAGGTCACAGCATTTGTAACATTCTGGTTACAAATGGGCAGCTTGTCCAAACTGTTCATACGCTGTGTCTGCCTCACTCGAGTGCAGAAGGTGGGAAGCTGTGCAAGTGTCCCCTTGTCTTTAGTCAGGACAATAGGAGGGAACTCCACCACAAGTAGAGTTTTGAAGGATATCTGATAGAAGCCCAATAGTGACTGAAACTCTCTGCTGATACCTGGAGTGTGACAGGATGTGATGTTACTGTGTCAAACCATCTCTGTGCAGGGACAGCTTCACTTGTTCTCAGCACCCATTTGGTCCAGGTGCCGTGGTTGATACCAACACTGGCAACAGGGACTCCAGCAGGTGTGGGACAAGAAATTCTTTCTTCATCTGCTTCTGTGCCTGTGCAATGACTGGGTGTGGGAACTTGTCTTGCATTGTAGAGATTGAGTGCAAGAGCTCCAAAGGTGTGCTGTGAAGTCAAGCAGAGTGCTGGCAAGTTTTGACAGCAAGTGATGGTAACTGAATGTGATATGTAACTGCCCTTCCCTCTCACCTCCAAATTCAGAAATACAGTGCAGGGTATTTATTAAAAGTGTTTTCACATCCTAAGAATGTTGTGCATAAGCGATACTAAAATAATTTTTAAAAACTTGTTTCCTTTCTTCCTTTGCATGTGTTTTTTATATTTCTTGCACTTGAAAGCAAGCCAGCATCATGAAATGAAGCTCAGTGAAGCTGAGCAAAGCAAGGGACGTTGTTTGTCAGATGGTGGAGGAACTAGTTGTCAGAAGTTTGCACAGGTTCAGGAGAGAACTGCTTATAAAAGTAAAACTGTGGGTAAATAACTTGGGACATGGAAGCAACATCCAGACCAAAAATCCCTCAGATTAAAAATAGGATCATAGGCTAATTCAGCTTGGAAGGGATTGCAGGGGATCTCTAGTCTAATGTTCCAATGGAAGCAGGGGCACCTGGCTTACACCATTTTACTCAGAGCTTTATTTAGTCTGTTCTGAAGTCCTCCAAGGACAGAATCTGTATAACCTCTCTGGGAAGGTTGCTCCTATGCTTGACAGTCCTCATAGTGAAAAAGTGCTTCCTTGTGTTCCATCTGAACATTCCTTGTTTCAACTTATGCCTGTTGTCTCCTACCCTCGCAATCTTATCCTCTTATCCTTATGTAAACATGGCTTCTGGAAATCTTCATAGATAGCTGGAAAGTGAGAGAATATTAGTTGAGGGCTGACATACTACATGTGTTTATGTGCACAAAATATAAAGACTTTCTCTCAATTCTTACTTTTCCCTGGGCATCAACTCATGGCCACCTTTGCAAGTAGTGCAGTAGGTTAGGTGGATCCATGGTTAGACTGGGTGATATTAAGCATAATCCTTTTTTGGACTATGTGTAAGGGAGGGAAGAGTGTTCTAATTTGAGTCTCTGAAACAGCTGCAGAACACTTATAAACAAATGCAGGTGATTATCTTCATTGCTGTTTGAACAATAAGCAAATTCGTATAATGTGGTTTAGGGATGGTTTGGGGTTTTTTTGGGTTGTTTTTATTTTTGCATCTTGCCAAAAGAGATCATTTGGAACATTGTTCAGTTTAGAGAAGTTGACTCAGTGCTAAGGTGCTGTGAGATTAGATTGCACAACACTAGACAGAAACTACTATTTTGAAAACAAACTATTATTTTGTTAGCAGCAAGGACCAGACTTTCTGGAAAGGTGAAGGATGCCAAGACTAGTGCATTCTTTTCTTGTGAGCTGATGCCTAGGGCATCTCTTGGCAGATATAACTATTCATGTTTTGGGAAAAGTATTGTCCCTTCAGGTACTTAATTTTTGTTTTGCAAAGAGTTCTGTTCTTTTTCATGGAGATTAGCTTGAGAGAAAAGGAAAGCCAAAGATTCTAGTCAAATTCCACAGGAGAAAAAGAAGAGGTTTTTGTACTTCACTTAGTGTTTAATATTTCAGAAGGGTTTTTGGAGCTAATTGATTGCTTATTTGGTTTGGTTTGCCAATTAAAAAAAAAAAGCATTTTCTGGACAATCTGAGAAAAAATATAAAGTCAGGATCTTTTGTGTATAGATAAGGGTATGCTAAGTTACATATCAGAAGCTCTAACTACAACAGTTTGAAATAAAGTTTTGTTATTCAGACCAGACTTTCAGCACTACTTGGAAAACAGACATTTTTCTTTTGCCCCAGAAGTTCAGTGTAGTTTATAAAGGTAAATAAATTTTTACCACTTCACAGCTGGGGATACTGAGGCACAGACAAGACTACAGTACTGACTGAATGATAACCTGCTGCCTCTCAGGGATGTCTCCAAAGAAAGTATTTATTTCAGATTTTCTAGAGATGGGGGTGGGGGGGAAGGAGGAGCCATGAAAAGGAGGTGAAGAAGGTCAAGAGAGAGAGAGAAAGATGTTATGGAAAGTTAAGATACCTTTGGTAGGTCAGAAGAAAGTGGTGTTTTGGGTGTGTGCTCTTTGTAGGCTGGTAGAATAAATCAGGAATGGTAAAGCTGAAACAGATCCTGCTGTCCTCAGTTGAGCTCTGCACAAGGCTGAGAATGACTTTTATCGAAGGATGGGGGGGTGAAGAAGCCATTTCATAAACTGTTGCTGGTCAATTTTCCCACAGAGATCCCTTCTTTCTTGCTGTCAATAATTATGTGCTTAGGAAGCCTACATCCCATGTTTGTTTCTGCTCACTGTGGGTGTTATTTGGGCTGTCTCCTTCTCTCTGATAACATTAGGTGCTTTTGGAATCCTGTTATGTGTTTTGCCTTATTAAGTCTGATGACAGCGCTTTCCATAAGCTGGTGATGGAAAAATGAATGATAGTTGAGAAATTAATCCATTATGTCTGATGAATAACAAGGTGAAGGGTGCATCTTTGCAGGAAAGTTGTCAGAAGTTGTTTCATGTGTCTTCATTTCCAAAAACATTTCAGAACTGACTTTGATACTTGACTGACTAAATCAACCCACAGGTTCACTATGCAAGGAGAATATCCAGCTGCTGAAGTAAGGCAGCTTTAAGCCACTTCTTTGTATTGAAGAGAATGATCTGATTCTGTTTTGGTTAAATTGTTGTCTCCTGAGAGTGGTTCATGCAACTTCCCCAGAGAATTGTGCTCTCTAATTAACACTTAGATAATGTAACCTAATATGACGTTTTTAAGTGAATGTAATGAAAATACTTTAAATAAATAAGAGGCAGCTCCTCTAAAGCTGTAAGGACTGAGGAGATGATTTTGTATCTTGTCTTTTCTACCAAGTCTTTCAGGTTATAAGAACATGGTAAACTGGGAGCTCTCTGGAGCTGTGCAGCCCTTTGTTCCTCTGTAGAAAGTTTCTACATTGCTTAAGCACTTCACTTGGATATCATGTTAGTTGTACCAACTGAAGGAGTGAAGAAAAGACAGAGCATGTAAATCTCTACTTTTCATGTTCTTTATTTAGGGTACTCTGATTTTGGCCATGTAAACTTGGATGTTAATTTGAATTCTTGCATATGAACTTGATATAAAAGCCTTTACAGAAGCTCCTGTTTAATTTTGAGAGGCGTAATTTACCACAACTTAAATCAGACTGCATTATGGCTTGCATGAATTGAATCTGGGTAAAATGATAAAAGATTTCTCTACCAGCTTAACTAACAAAGCAGAAATGTCACCCAGGAAGTCTTGATTCTCTGTCCTCTTCTGCTTTGTCCATGTGCTTTCTCTTTTGATACCAGTGGTGCTTAACTGCCTTCTGGGATGCTGATTCAACCTGCTGATGTGGCAGAAAACTTTCTTTTCCTACTATGCTGAAGAATTAGGATACCTCAGTAGAGGTCAAAGCAGATGTCCAGTTTGCAGTGGTGCTCTACTGAGAAAAGACAGACAAATGGGATTAGCTGATACATTCACCTGCTAGTTTGTTTAGTAGGAGATGCAGGCTTGCTTT
Source organism: Brachypodius melanocephalos (assembly GCA_013398615.1). Taxonomy (NCBI): domain Eukaryota; kingdom Metazoa; phylum Chordata; class Aves; order Passeriformes; family Pycnonotidae; genus Brachypodius; species Brachypodius melanocephalos. The sequence continues at coordinate 945,718 of VZSR01000170.1, forward strand.
TATCAAGACGATATTTTCCACTTTGTTTTCTTGTTCCATGCCTTTTCATGTCACAACATCATCATGTCCTATTAGACTTTCCTTTCTGCATATGTTTCTCCTGCCATTCTTTTATAAATGCATGTTTGTCACCGTTTCATAAGACAGCTTTAGTTTCCCTTCCATGGAGGGTCATCTGAAAGAGGTCAGGAGGAAAGGAGCTCACCTGAACTTTTCCAGGAAGGAGTGGATAGAAGCATTTTCTTATCTGTAAAACTTCGACCTCTTCAGCTTTCTGCCAGAGGGCAAAGATGCTTACTCAGAGATAATGTGACCCTACTCAACTGTTGAAAACTTTGGTTTACAAAGCAGCATATTTGACTCCGTATGTCATGGCTTCCCATTGCCTATGGGAGCTTTTCTGAAGTGGAGTGCTTTCTGTAGGTAAAGATTTGTGAAAAAACAAGCACCAGTGCAGCACAGATACCAGAGCTCACTTATTCTGTCAAGGGTGTCTACCACAGTATCCCAGTTCCAGTGGGTTCTTGGGAAAGTGGGAGAGTGCTTTGAAAATGGTTTGTGAGCATCATAATGAAGTAGTAGATTTCAAGAGCATCTTTCTTGTACCAGGGAAGCATGTTCTGTTTTGAATTGTTTTTTCTTCTTTAGGATTCATTATTTCTAAAGCTAGTGGAAGACGTGTTACCAACTTCAATAAGAGGAGCTCTGACGAGTGCTAGAGCTCATATTTTCTGCCTTTTTTAAAATCTTATATAAGTGAAAGAGTCATCTTCCTCTCCTGGAATGTTCCTCTTCAGGTTAATATCACACCAGTAAATTGGGTTCATCCAGCTTTTTTGATTCTCTGTGGATACCTTTTTGCTATGCGTCTTTGCTCTGATTTCATAACTTCATTGTTATCACTCTTGATAAATTTTCTATATCAATAGTCCTTGAGCATAGCAGCTGTTGGATCAAGCAAGAGCTTTCCTTAGCATTCTGATAATTCTCTTAGGTGTGGGCTTGGATAGTCATGGATTCAGCTCAGTTTGCAGTTATGGTATGTGCTGTTTGTGTTTGTGAACTGGATGGGTATGAAGGATGTTTAACCCGTCAAATGGCAAGGGATTATCTGATCTGAAGGGGATAACTGGGGCTGCATGCAGTGATCCAAAATAACTCTTCCAACTTTACCCACCTCCTTCCTGAAACAGAGCAAGCTGGGCAAACATGAATGTTTCAGAATTTCTTCCTCTAGTCATTCTTACAACATTTTTACAACAACTTATGTCCTGTATTCAGGTGATTTCTGGTTCTCCTCATTCTGCCCACAGAGAAATAGAAATGGAGTTTTTACAGTGGCAGGATTACATTCTACACTCTGATCTAAATTTCAGTGACATCAAGAAGGATCTGTCTTTCTCTAGGCCCTTCTTGTTCTCTATTGTTTGGTTACATTAGTTTCCCTATATAACAGTGTGAAGCCTGAAGGGGTGGAAATAATGGTCATCTTGGCACCGTGGTGCAGCCCCTAGGCGGTTCATGCTACTGGGTAATGTATATGCCTCCAAACTTCCTTTAGGCTCCTAGAATTTGATGTTGAAAGTTCTCTTATACCTCTGTTTTAGTCTGTGGTTACTTTTTAAATGCAATATAAATTCCACCACATCCCCAAGCCTGGCTTCTTATTTCCACCCTCTAAGCTTGCCTCTGCGACATCTGTCTGGCTAGACAGTCAGACAAGCCAGGGGAACTATTTTGCTGAAAAAGGGCTCAAAACAAAAAGAGTGATTTCTGCTGGATTGTTTTTTCCAGTCCTGGTTCATGGTGCAGCTGTGTGAATATCCAAAGGGAAAGCACAGTGATGACTGTAGCAGGGCAGAGCTGTGGAGGATGGACTGCACTGTTCAGCAGTGATCCGGCTTTATTTTGTGACTTTAAAAGCACCCGAGTCGCAATGAAAGCTGAGGCGCATAAAGCAGAACAGATGCCAGAAATGGAGGCAGAGCTTGCCTTTCCCTTGTCAACAAAGGAGCTATTTCTAACACAGGATGCTGACTCCCACCTGGGAGATGGGAAATTCTGGTCTTGCAAAGCGTGCCTGCTACTTAGTAGGTAAAGCTGCTGTGATTTGTGGCCAACCAAAAAGATGCTGTTAGCACAGCAACTGGGATTTCTGTTGAGAAAAAAAAAAAAGGGGGGGGGGGACTGTATTAAAGAAGAAATATTTTTTGAGTTAGAAGTAGGTGTCAGATGATTGGCTAGCAGAGCTGTACTTATCTGCTTCTTATCTTGAGACTAGAAACTGAGCCCCTGTAATGCAATGTTCATCTAATGCAGGTGTAAGTACTTTATTAGAAAATCCTGATGGAATCTGCTCTCTGTGAGGTTCTGAAAGAGTTAAGAGAAAACTTCATCTCTGCTCAGCCTAGCAGCATCTAGTTCAGAAGATTAAAGCACCCTTCAGCGTGAACAGCCTGCAAAATGTATTTGAAAATAAATTGTTTAATGCCAATTGTCATTAAGAATTTATTTTCAAATATGTTTTGCAGTTTGCTCGTGCTGAAAGGTCCTTTTATCTTTGTAAATGCCAGACTCTGGGACTGAAGCAAATAGGTAGCTTTCCTTTTAAATAAAGTGGAAAATATTGCAGCAAGATTATATCTGCCACAGATTATAATATTTATATATATTTTTCATCAAACCCAAATTCCCCAAGGACTGTCAGATTTGTATGAAGCCTCAGAATCCTGGATTTTGCATCTGGGTATGTGATTGCCTTAATGGAAGACCAAGCTGTTTGCACTTGCTCTACCAATGCTCAGTTAGACTTGGTCACACGAACATAAAAGCCAGTCTAAAGCTGTGTGTAAGGATGATACTTTGGGTAACACAGTGAGTGCATGTGTCATGGCTCAGCCTGACGCTTATGTGCAATCTTGGCAGTCCTGGCCACATCTGTTACTATTTGTTAGCAACCTCTTGATTAGGACGTAAGAACCATAGCTAGCTGTAGCCTGTACTCCAGAGAGATCCCTGAGTTCTACCATGTTCTGGACAGCATCAATTATTTTACTTGCTTAAAATGCTGTTAATCCTGTCTCTTCTGCAAAATTATGAATTGCTTTATCTCTTTCTCAGAAGTTCCAGAGGAAATGTAAAACTCCAGTCAAACAAGTTTTGTTTTGTTCTGTTTTTACTTGTTTCTGGTACTGTGCTGACCTCTAGAGAGATTAAGCTTGTTAACCATTTAGAAGTGGAACTGAAGTTTTGGATGTAGGACTTATTGAGGTGTTTTAATCAGTTAAATAGTTTGTGTTCTAGTAGAGCTCAAAAAGACCTATTTAAAATCTCTGTAAAATACAGTTTGAATTTATCCTACATTATTGATTTCACAAAATATATCCCAAGCACTTGGGCAATGTAATGGAATTCAGGGCTTGGTCTGTTAGGATGTTTATAAGCAAATGCAACTGTTCCCAAAATGGGCAGTCCTTTTTTCCCTGTTTTCCATCACCAGAGGCATGTTTCTATCTTTTCCTTAGGGCAGGGGTCTCTGATCCTCTATTGAAACTGTTCAGAGAACTAAAGAGAGGGAAGGCTGCCAGTGCCAAGGAGACGCTGGGAGCACACAGTTGTAAGGCAGAGACTGCTTCTGCCAAAAGGTGCAGCAGACAGCCATCAAGCCATGTGCCACTGAGATGAACAGGCACGTTGCAAGTGTTTTAGGTATGTTCATGATATGCCAGAGGACTCCACAAAAAAAGTGATGAATACTATGGGAAAGCCTGTTAGGATTTGTAATTCTGTGCTTAGGTCAGCAGGGGGAAGACGTGCTCTTAGTGCCATAAACTGAATAATGGTAAAACCAAATAGCCATTCCCTAGTTTAGCCATCCATCATGGACTCTGGATGAAGCAGCAGACTTAGGTTATATCTGCACGTGGCTCAGAGGACTTGTATAAATATTGCGTGGGAAATCAGATCTGCCACTTCCTAAAGGTGGAGTAGTGGACTATGCAATGTTCACAGCAATATTTGAATGTAATTTTATGTATATGAGAGACACAATAATAGATGTCCAGATGTATGACAAGATGTCCAGAGGGATGTGTATCTTGGTGGGGATAGGTGTGTAGGGCATGGAAGAGGGCAAAATCTTCCCAGATCTCTGTCTTTCTGTTGTCCCAGTTTTCTGCTCTACCCTGCTGAAGTTGATGAGGAAAGAGCAGAAAGGAGCCTCTAAGCAACAGAGAGGACAAAGCCACGGGCCAGCAGGTACCAGGAGGTGGTGGTGGTGGTGATGATGAAGGGAGAAGTGTGGGAAATTAGGAACTATTGGTAAGGGTTGTCATAGGAGGGTACAGCAAAGGAAATTACGGAAGTGTTACAAGGACAGTACAGGAATCCAGCTGGAGGAATGTGTGGAATTGAACCTCACCATTAATAGCTGTAGGAAGAAGGAGGATGTGTGAAGAGATTAGGAAGGAATAGCAACATCTCCCTGGCACGTGTTCTCACAGGTAATGGGAACTTTGCAAGGAATAAGGCGCAGCTGACAGCTCTTCTTGCAGCTCATCGGACCGTTTTGCCAGCCTGAAAGGTTTTGTCCCCTGGAAACGCCCGATACCATATTCTTGAATGAGGTTTGTCTGAACGTAACAGAATGAAGCTCCTATGTTTCTCTGAGGAATAACTATAGTAACAATCTGAAGCATATGGGATGGGATTTTGTCACGTCAGTGCCTTGGCTATTTGAGGGGAAGGGCAGGAGGAAAGCAGCACAATGTATTCCCAGAGAGGTGATGTGGGATGGGTATTATTATGGAAAAACTTGTTTCTTGTCGTGAGCTCAGTTTTGTCAGGAGTCAAAACTACCAGCAGAGAGGAGTACTGAATATTAAGAATTGCCTTGATTCCTGTTGTGAGGTGG